>JAOVVI020005054.1:0-13149 GCA_028571085.2 Nepenthes alata
TGTCATTTTTCTGCTATTTGCTCAAGAAGGATCTGTTGACCATTTTGAATGAGAAATCTGATTTGGATCTACTTAAAATTCGATTACAACTGCTTGTATAAAGATCATGATCTAGCTCTATTCTTTACCATCTTTTGAGTACACCAGGCTTGAGTTAACAAGAACATTTTTAGTGGAGACATTGATGTTGATGCGTGTTTGGAAATAATTGGAACTTCGATTGATGAAAGGATAACTGAAAATACAAGAATAAAAGGTTGAGATCACGCACTTTTTAGAGAGACGAACCTTCGGTGGTTGCTTATGGAATCACTCAACCTAAATGTTGGGAATCGCTCAATCAATGAAGAACTTACTATTCTTTTCTCAAGGAGATAAGCTCACTTAACTTTTAGTTGACTTCAACCTACGTAAATCTAGGGGTTATGCTCCTTTAAATAGAAAAATAAGGAACAAAATATTAGAGAGAGTCCTTCATTAACTCAGGTGCTCTAGGAGCATCATTAATTGTGTTGTTTCTGCTGCACCTTGGAACAAAATGGGCATTGATGATGCTCCTTGAAACTTACAACTGCCTTATAACCACCCCTTAAAACATTAACAAATATTTTAGTGAGCGAGGGGGTCGGACTTCTTGTTTAGGAATACACAATTACTAGACCCGTCCTGCATCACATATCCCCTAAATGTCAAAGAAGTCTTGATTCCACATATCCGCCAATATTTAATCGCTGCCAAAATAGAGGTGTTGCTTCGGTTCCCTTCTTAATGGTGTTGAGTTCCCCCAAAATTAATTGGCATATGTTTTTTATGTGGATGAGATGCTTCCTAGTAATTATGGCCCATGGGCAAAAAACCAGGACGATATTGAATCCATAATATACGGAGAGACTAATTCAGCTAGAAGTGCTATGAAGCACGAATTGATAAAAGAGGAAGGTTTTATTTTGAGGGAGTTGTTCATTTTCTTGTGCGTCATGTTGGTGTAGAGCTAGGATTCTTGGGAGGTTATAAATATGTGATGTGAGGTTGAAGATATGAGAATTACTCCAGTTGTTTGAAGGGCAAATGTGCGAGGTCTGCACCAAGTATTTGTGTGAGAATGATAATCTCATTTTGATTTAGATAATGATTTTAATTGTTTGACAGCGAGGGTTTGTTGATTGAAAGTCTTCAAGTCAAGCTGATTTTATGATGACCCGGATCTAAATCACTCGATCTAAATCTAATCGACCATGAGAAAAAATTCAAAGTATAAATATTTCTCATAAATACATCATAAATATAATATCCATAATAAATATCTTTTCCTCGAAATGAGAGAAACCATAAATATCGATAATATCTTATCTCCAGAGAATACATTCTCAATAAAAATATCAACAAAATAATAAAACAATAGAAGCATCTCACAATTTCTCATCATAAATCTTCTAGACTCCGAGATCATCTCTATTTGAAACCTCTGCTGCAAATGTACAATCTCATCTAACTCATTATAGGCCTCCTCTACTTTGGAATAAAAAAAATATAATTGTGAGCCAAATACCCAACAGGCAAATAATAAAATACAATTAAGTATTTCGGATAATAATATCAAAGATATATAAAATTAATAATAATATGTGATAAATCAATAACCATCCGAGACTCATCATTATGTCATAATTACGATTCAAAAGTAACAAGATAACTAAATATCGAAATGCAATTATGGTTTTATTGAATCTGAATATCAATAAGGATATAAATTATATCGAATCTATCTCAATAGATATCTCAATTATATGAAATATCACAATAATATTCTTGGATTTTATTTGTCATTGTGAATCAATGGTTACGCGTTTGCCTTCAACGATTGGGTAAAATCCATTAGGTATCGACACTCGCAAATTTGACAAGCGGCTAACTATATGGTCACATGATATCTTGCCACCCATAATATACAAGTATTAAATTCAATTCAAACAAACAATATTTTCATTACCCCCTTGGGATAAACTCAAAAATATCATGCCAGTATTCCAATGGTCCAATTGGGATCTACACCTAAATGGAATATAGAATACTCAATCTCAATCATACGTCTAACCCAGCACTTTTCAATACGATATCCATCAATATCTTAACGTATATTATTTACAAGACTATAAGTATCTCTTTAAATAATCTCAATCTTCTGAAATATGGAAATTAGTATTGGACCATTATAGATTATATCACGATACCATAGATTTCATACTTCTTGACACTATGGTGTCTTTATATAATTTCCTCTATGTTAATCATAGATAACCAAGAAAATCATGCATACGAATTAAATTAACGCAAAGAAATGATTATCGAGAATATCTAGAAAAAATAAAAAATGACTAATTATTCAACTGACTTTTAAGATTTTACTCAATTCTTACCGGTTTCATCAGTGTTCTAATTTCATTTCTAAGTCCATAAAAATTATATTCTATTTTATTGCTATTGAACTAAGATTGCGAATTTAATAATTTTATTTGACTGTCCCAGTTAATTATATTAGAATACAATTGAGACAATTAAATATTTTAAATATTATCAATGTATTAAACAATTAATCCAAAACATAATGAATATTATATTTGGAAATTTGCTCCCATATTTGCATTACCCATACAGGCTCTCTATTGGCAGGAGCTTCAACCCATATGTTCTGGGAGATAGGTTTTGAAATGCTCATCGACACATTTTTGTCCAACAATTTCTATGTCTTCAAATGGCCGAAATTGCATTTCGTCGATATAATATTAAATTATGCATAGTTAAGAGTAATGTCGGCAAGACTACAGTCACAAATGCATTTGTTTGCCATATAAATGATTGGCCATAATATGACCAATCGTACAGCCACTAAAATCTGAAATTAAATTTTTGTGTTCATCAAGATCACTTCGTCACTCGATTTCTTCCACTTCAAGCAGTCAAAATTGAGGACCAATAATTTGTTATTAATTTATACACTGCATAGATTAAGGGTAACAATCCCAAAGATAAAAATGCATCCATTTAAGGTGTAGATGGACGAGTTGTAAATCATTGGTCACCACTACCAAGGCTGATTTGGCAATTTTCCTTGTTCATCAAAGCAACTTTGATGCTCAATTATCAACACCTCCAAAATTGAAATCATGTTCCGTCAATGAAGGATTATATTACAAATATTGTAGTATGAAAACGGCAACTTGGGCGGCATAAACATGTTTATAAAACATTATAACAATGTGCTCGAAAATAGGAAGAAAATCAGAAAATTCCTCCCAAATGCACTGTTCATCTTCTTCCCCCAAACACACCGCACTGTTCACGCAGTAATCACTCAAAAATTTCAGATTTCATACAGTGCACGAAACACTTAGAGACGGCCCAAATTTATGTATGATAAGTTATTCTATTATATTTATAACGTTTGGGCAACAACCTAGAGATAAAAAGATGCAAGAATTATTGAGAAAGGGTGAACTTTCACTTGCCGGATTTTCCTTGCTTCTGCAGCACCTTACATCAACACCCTTGCAGCAGCAGTGGCTCAACAAAGCAGTAGTATTTGGAGTAACAGGGCCTGTATTCTCTCTCTGAAAACCCCCACATTTATCAGTTAAAGAAGAGGAAGAGGAGGAGGAATAGAATTAGGAGAAGGGGGGAAGTCGGCTGTGCATGTTTGGGTGGGAAAAACAAAAGGGGATGTATTTTGGGTTCCATTATCTTAGCTATTAAAATTTAATTAAACCAATGTATTTATTTTTATAATATTAATCACAACCATATAAATCTGTAAACATGTATTATTATTCTGATAAATCCTAGTTATTATTCCACAATATTTGGAAATAATTGCTGACCATCGGTGAAAATTTATGAATTACCTTTCCGGAACTCTTGTAAATCCGATACATCTGATATCAACATAAAATTAACCTTAGCACCCCGCAATTAATAGCACATTTATTATCCTTATTAATGGCCACCTTGGGTTTGAAGTCCAATAAATCCGAATCAAAACATTGGGATGTTACAGATTTTGAGATAGTGAGAAATTAGTATTATGGTATTGTTCTTTTGAATATGTAAAGCTGCTTTGAAGGGGGGAATTGTCCTCTTTCGATTATAATTCTGGAAATTGGGGTGCTGTTTGGTTGTTGTGGAATGGAAAATTTTGATGAGGCTAACTAGAAAATGTATGTTATGAAAGATTAAAGGAAGTTTTGATTATCTTTTGTCATTAATGAATATAAGACAGTGAAGCTTTCTGAGGATATTGAAGCTAGGAGGTTATGCATCTGCCACAAGGTCACAGATAGTGGAATGAAGTGTAGATAAGTTAAAAAGAGGCACCAATGGAACGTGACTATAATTAGGTTGTACTTTGTAGTGTTCAAAAGTTGAGTTGGTTATTTTGGGATCTTAGATTTGTATTTAGGAATTGTAAGTTACAAAATCAGATTAAATACACTAAATTAACTGACTTCTTGGATGGCTGGCTGCGAATCCTGAAAGTTATTTGACTAACCAACTTTTAGTGGCAGTCCTTTTCCACTTGTTTTTTTTTTTGGTAGGTGTATCCCCTCACTTTTAGTGGAATCGAAGGTGGGATTTCTCTGTTTGTCCTGAGAATCTTCTATGTTTGGGCCTGATGATTTGGTTTGGAAAAATCTGCTATCCTGTATTTGTAAGAAGTCTTGGAAATTTGCTCTTGGTTGACCTTTCAGGTGACTTATTGTAATATGAAGTTGGCATTATATGCTTGAGTTGATGATCAATATGTTGTGCTGTATTTGTGAATGTCTTAGAATTTCGCTCTTTGTTGACCTTTCAGTTGATATGTCATAATGTGAAGCTGGAATTACGTGCCTAAGTTGGTAATCAAGATGCTGTTGAATCCATGTTTGCTGAAGTTGAGGTGGTAGGTTCCAGCTCTAAAGAACCCTATTTGAGTGATAAGGGTGGGAATTGGTATGCTTACTGCTTATGAAACAAGAAGAACCCATCCATGCTATATTGCTATGAACTAGAAAGTTGATGTTTTCTGCATGCTGGAACTTCTAGCCGAACCTTGTAGCTAACTGACATAAACTGCGTAAAGTCCACTAGTTCCTACACTTTTTATGAAATGATGCAAAAGGCAAGCCAGAAGCATATTGATTTCCTTGTTCTCCAGTTGATGCTTTCCAGCCGCAGTCATTGGTGACTATATGTTTTTGGTTGGAAAATATATGGAGGAGATGACCTTGGAAGATCGTTGCCAGAAAAGGAGCTTAAAGACACTGAGTTATTGACTGATAGGAGAAATTCCCTTGTTTGTCTGGCGTCCTTTGCTTATAGACTGAGGATTATTAGTGCATTTGGTACAGCAAGTGATGCTGCAGAAATTGCATATGAATTTATCATAATTTGATGGCGTTGCCTGAATGCCAATGATTCTCTTTCCATGCCTCGAAAATTTGCATATCTTTCTTGGTTTCCTCAAAATTATGTTAAGTGGTGGTATTATTCTATATTTTGTCTGGAATCCAGCTGATGAGATAGTTTTAACTCTCTGAACATATACAAAATAGAGCCTCAAATATCCCTTTTGCAAGATTGGAGAATTCAACTTCAACATAGATGGTGCATTTGAAATTAACCTTAAAAAGGTGTCTGGCAGCGCCATATTGGTTGGTCATGTAAAAATAGCGATATTTGTATCGGTTACAATTGTATCTGGCAATACACATTAGTATCAAATATATCAGGTCTACACAGATTTTTTTCTCTAAGCAGAACAAAATGATTAGGTGGAAATGATCGGCGGATATATCGCAATTTATCATTGACATGATGACATATCATGTTATCATAAAGTATTTGTATTAGGAGCCAAATACTGATACATATGTTAGTTTTTATTTTACATATTGGTAGATATTTCATTATATTGACTCATAACTCTAATATGACTATTTATTTTAATATGCATCTTGTACAGGACTTTCAGTCATGATACAGAGCAAACCTGAATACTTGGTGATATGTGTGTGGAGGGTAATAGGCTCAATTTGAAACCACAATCCATAATTTTAATAGGCTATTTGCTTATCTTAATCTGACACATAGAAACTTGGTTTCTTAGTCCTCAACTGTGGCCCCAGAAGCCCTGCATAGCAAGTGCATCCCTGAATGTAATTGATAGATAGTCTTGAAATACTGACATTGCACTTAAACCTAGTGCAATTCTCATGAGCTCTCTTACCAATGCTTTCACGGTCTTGAAATAGGCATATAAAAATGGTAAACGACAGCTACATTCACATCTTCAAGGATTATCTCTGCTTGATCTTCTGAAACGAATTGACACCTTTTGTTTTGCATGTTATTTCTCTACCTCTGAACATTCATTTGTATGGAAATGTTTTTTCTTATGCATTTCAGGAATGCTTTTCCGATAATAACTTACTACAAATGTGCTGCATTTCTGTTTTATAGTGCCAAAATTTCAATTCTGACGTTATAAGCATGAAACGATGAGCTGAAGTTAACACTTACCTGAAATTTCAAGAGGTGCTGAAGTTTTTGAACTTGAAACTTTAATCACTACAAAAAACAGCAGTTTGCAATTTGAGATTTAAGGAGGATGCTAGTCTCTTATTGCAGTACAATATGCAAATTTCTTCCATTGTTCGTCACTTTCTCTATAACAGGGCAGCTTGGCATCACAACCATTATCCGATTTGGGGGGATCTACGTGACAAATTTATCCTGCAATTAATTTTTTTTAGATAAATGTAAATGCCCTTTGGAAACTTGTGTGTGTATATACATACCAGTCTATTGTATCTTTCAATTGAGCTGGCAAGGAGGACATCAACATATTCATAATTCTTATGCTGATAATATATACCTTTGCCGATTCTTCATTATGCATTTACATGAATCAATTAAATCTCTAGGTGGGTACGGATCTGGATTCTGAACATGTCATGCTAGCATCAATTTGCTACCTTCCCATGTGTCAATGATTACTGAAATTGAAGTTGTTGAAGCCTTAATCACCATTGATTTTCCTTTTTTTTATTTTCTTTCGTGACATGTTCAAATAATACCAAACGCCAGATGCTTACTATGATCGTATGTTTTGATACGTAAATTCCAGCTTGCAATTGCATCAGCAGAGATAATTTCTTCTTATTGATTCTGCTGAGCAAGGATGAAAGGTCTGAACTGTGTATTAACGTGCTCTCTCACCCACTCATATACCTACTGTCATGGCGCTGTCAAGATGATTTCATTCATCTGATCCAGCTGAGCAAGGAAAAAGGTGTGATCGTATTCTCTACGCAAGTAAATTTGTGTATCAAAGTGCTATCTCATTCACTCATATACACATTTCTTGCATTTTAGCAATTTCTTGCTTTCCATGATCTTTAAATTGAGCTTTGACATCACCATACTGACAACTGTTTCAGCAGCCATGAATTGCTTCATTTTAGCTTATGTTTCTGCTTGCGGACTCGGTCATGGGCCAAATGTAAGCAGCTTTTATTGGAAATTGGAATTCACATGACAGAGGAATCTGAATACCTACCATTCTTTTTTAATTGAACACGATGAACAAAAATAACACACGCAACCAAGTATATAAGTTATATAATTAATTTTATGTAAAAAATCTTTTCAACCGATGAATAACCATGGAATACTATGTCTGAATAGTCTCTACCATAGTAAAATTTAGTTACATAAAACTGTGTTTGGGCAAACCCCTTCACAACCACAACTTATTTGAAGAATCAATTAAATATTAATTTAACATATCTAGCACCTGAACAAGAGAATACAAACAACCAACCATAAATACATGTACCCAAACTTGTGAGGAATGGAATTTGAATCGGATATTAAATGGGTGCATAAATCATCCCATTCTTCTCCTTTCTCCTTTCTCTCAGTTTGTGCAGTGTTCCTTGTGTCAAATGTCTCGGAATTGTCCTAAAAATTTGAATAGGGCATGTTATGCCAGTGTTGACATACGTACGCCTATTATGTGCACACCAGTTGCAGCTCTTCCTGCGCATGCACCCTTCACATGTGCATTTAGGCATGAACACCACTATATTTTACGCACGTGCTCTTTTCGGACATCGTTAGACGTTGAAACATTGCCCATGCTAGCAGACATTCCTGCACTAATTAAAATGCTTTTGCTTAAGTGAATCCTCACATAAATATTAAACAGACCATAAATGATATGTTTAATAGGTGAAAGACACGTAATCGAGTGGCTCAAAACCCAACAATCTTATCCCTACAATGTAGTGATACTGTGTTGTGGTTTAAATTCGTAGCTTTTAGGTTATAATAAAATATTTTTATCATTGTGTCAAGACAGGCCTATCCTTGCCACTTGACCAATTATTCCATGTGAATAACTTTTGAAGGAAAGTTGTATTCCAACCTCTGATGGTGATTGAATGTACTTTTAGGTACAGTCTAAAGCTCCCCAGCTTAGGGGTGATGCCCTCTGTTCCAAATTGCTTTATTGCTTTGTTGCTTTGTTGCAGATTCTTTATGCTCCTGCTCATGTCAATAGAAATTTCACCAGGACAGCCTCATAGTCTCACACCCTTTAAAACTCCACACACATTCTGAAGAGCCATTAGATGGGCATTTTCAATGCCTAATGAAGAGTCAATAGATGGGCTTATACAACTTGAAATTTCTATCGGGCCTATTTTTTTATGATTTGATCATACTCTATAAAATATCAGATCGATTAAACTAGACTAAATAGGCATCCTAATTGTTGCGTTTCGGTTTTTGGGGGTCCGTAGCAACATAAGTGTTTGAAGCTTGAAGTTGGAGAGAGAGAGAGAGAGATTGAAGACCAGATTTTACGTGAAAAATATTCCCTTAAATGAGAAGGAAAAACCACGAGGCTCAGGGCCTGGAAAGGATTTCCACTATGAATATTGTCGTTTACAAAGTGTAGAGTACAGGAACAATGTATTTCTTTTTCTCTCTTTGAGTTTTTCTTTGGACTTTCTCGAGTAGCAAGAGATTCTGGAAATTTCCCCCTTCCTGAGTGTTGAAGAGGGTATTTATAAGGGGAAAAATAGCCGTTGGCTACTGACGCCTACTGGGTGGCTGGCCACCTGCTCCCCTGACACATCCATGCCGTGTCAGGCACGCTGGCGTGTATGGTAAGTTAGCTGCTAGCGCCGTTTTTATCATACTGTGTCAAGAATGTCAGCCTGCGACGTCAGCCTTGAGGTGACAAGGCGTGCTCTGGAGATCAACGCTGGCTGCGGTGGCGTGTTGCAGAATTTACGCGCTTCTTGGAAATTGTAAAGTTGAGCTGTCGTTCTCGGACATCTGGGAGAGTCCTCGTCCTTTGTTGACATTTATTGTCTTTGGATGAGTCCGTGGACTATATGCGGCATCGCTCTTGTTCTCGGACGAGATAGAGAAGTTCTCGGCCGTTAACTGCAACGTTGGCTTGCTGAGAGGGCTCTCGGACTTTCTGCGGAATATCCTCGGGTTTTGCTTCTCGGGTCAAGCGCTCGTTACTTTTAGCATATTCTTTTAGGGACCCCGGGTATTGGAACCCAACACTAATTTTAATCTAAGTCTATGTTAAAAAGTTTTAAGTGTCCTTGGTATAGTTTTTTTTTTTTTGTGTGTGTGTGTGTGTGTTTTTCTTTTTCCTAATGTCATACCTAATGCGTGTAAGAGACATTTCTTGTTTTCTATAGCTTTGGAAAGCTGTCTGTGGTCTGGTATTCTATGAAGTTAGCTAAGTGTCTTCTTCAGTAGTAGTTACCAAAAAGTTTGCTAAGCTGCCTTTGAAAATAGCTTTTTTACAGTATAAAATAAGACTGTATATATTTAATTTTTATCAGATCGTAGGGTCCCATAATTTGGGACCCATATGTATAGTCTTATAAAATAAGACTATATATATTTAATTTTTATCAGATTGTGGGGCCCCATAATTTGGGACCCTTATGTGCTTTTTGTTACTGAAAAATTTAGACTATTCAATGTTAAAGCTGCAGGTACAAATAATGAAGCCATTGGGCTAATATTTTTATAAAAGGAAGGATTAAATTTTGGGTGAATGAAGGTAAATTTCAATTTCAAATATGGTCCACCCAAAAAGAATAAATTTGAAGATGTCCTTATCAGCAAAGAAAAATTGTTTATTTGGAGACTATTTAATGTTACTTTTAAATATTAATTTTAGAATTTTAAATCGATATAAATTTTTTAAATGATTGCTTAAAAATTTGTTTGTATTTAACTTAAAAGTAAGATATGAAAGGAGCATTAATTTAGGTTTTTCCCATTATATTTTTGTCGTCTGGGAAAATATTAAATGCCATCTGATATTCAAAATAAATGGGATTTTTTTTTTAATTTTTAATTTTTACCTATTTTTGATATTTTCTACATAATTAATAATGTTATTTTAAGGAATGTAGCTTAACCAATGTCTTCCGGGTAGTCAAACAAATTTTAATGAGATACTTTGGGAATTAAAAAATAATCCAAAATAACAGCTAGTGAATTTAAATTATACTTTTGATGACTACAAAAATCAAAGTTCATTGTAGCAAAGAAAATTTGATACTCGATTTGAATTTTAATATATTTATCAAGATTTAAGTGTTGATCCTAGAAAAGCCATTTCGATGTTTAAATATATATTTGAGTTGGATAAGATAATTAAAGAATTACATACTTTTAAAATCTAATTAAAAAAATAAATAAATTTTCATCACAAATGATGCCAATGATATATCTAGAGAGCCCAAATTAATATACTAATTAATAGGCTGTTTTATCTTACTTGAATGTTAGAATTAAAATGAGTCCGATATTCGTAATTTTAAATTTAAATCTTGTACACTATAATAAACAAATAAAAAAAGAGAATATATGATATTTTTTTTCTAATATATCATCTGACATTCAAATTAAAAGATACATAAAAATGAATGTAAGTGTTTGAAGAGGACGAGAACAAAATTTTAACAACAATGACGAGAGGAAAAAGATAGAAAAAAAACTGTGGTTGAGAGATGAAGCTTGTCTAAGAAGATCGATAAGAATCAACAAACTTGTAAGAGGAATATTTCTGATGGATTATGATACCAAGGCCAGGCCCTTTTGGTTCTAAAGTGGGGAGAGCATCTCCCTAAAATGCTAGTCATTAGGCTTCACCAACGGGACAGCTTGGTCTATTGAAGGAAATGAATGCTCTTCTTCTTAGGAAAGTTTAAAGGTATTTATCCTTTCAAGAATTTTTTCTAAATAATAACTCCTTTTAATAAATATTATTCTTTTTTAAAAAAAATTAGATCCCCCTCACAAAATGTCCAAAAAGAATTGTCAAGCATCCGACCATTTGATATTGAAGGAAGCTAATGCGTCTTCTCTTTAATCTACGCCGGACACCGTTTGGTTATTCAATCTGTTTCTATTTGTCAACGCTCTTTCTTTCAGGTGTGGCAAACGCTGTTTTCCTTATGATAAGCTTCGGCGTACATCAAGGCAAACACACCACCTGCCGATTAGATCAACGACCAAAGGTATCTTACCTTGGTTTAACAGCCTCAGTTTGTTATTGTAATCGAGTTTCTTGCTATTTACAGTTACGTCTATATCACATTTTTATCTGAGAATCTGAAATTAATTATATTATAATTTAAAAATTATAAATAAATTAATTTAACAATTAACACTGAGACATAATTTTATAATAAATTTTATTAAATAGTTTAATAATAAATATGATAAAATTTAAAAATTAAATGTTATAAAATTAGATATTTTATATCAGAATATAAATATATAATTTTTTTAATTTTAAAAAATAAATTATTTTTATCAAGATTAAAGTAAAATTTTTATCAAAATATTTACAAAAAATAGACATATAAGAATAATTTATCAAAACTTTCAGGATTTTAATAAAATATGTATAAATATAAGATATATACTTTCAAAATTTCAGAGCATTTGAATTAATATGCATATAATATAAAATTAAAAAAATTAATATCATATATATGAGTATTTAAATAAAAAATTTTAAAAAATTAAAAAAAAATTAACAATATAAAAAAAAATTAAATATATTTATCTTCACTTAAGATTACTAAATTTTTGTATTACATGACAGATAAATAAATAAATATAAATATATATATTATTGTGGGGGGAGTTAGAGTAGTGGCATATGCGGTAAAACACTTCTCGTCGGAATTGCAGTGCCGGCGAAGAATCGGCCGTGTTTTCCTCTTCAACTCACTGATTTTTTTCTGTTGAAAAATAAATGACCGGCTAACTCGGTGCCTCCGTAAACGGGCTCCTGACTAAAAGTCTTTCCTTCTCGGTAACCGAGGGACCATTTGATACACCTTATATTTATGATAACGAATTTATATATAATTAATTAATTAATTAAAAAACATTTTTCCAAATATTTGCATGAATAATAATCACAAAAATTGTATAGTATTATGAAAAATATTATATAACTTTATAAGATTATTTAATCAATAAAAATACACATTAACTTTATCAAACAAATCTTATATATACTTTAGAAATAAATATGTCTGTATTAATAATTAATGATATAATGTGATATTATAATTATTATATAATAATTATTATTTTTATTATCTTTAAGTGATGTTATAATATTGCTCTTCAAATACTCTTCAAAGCTCATTTTAGCGTGACTTTTTGTTTATTTGTTTTTTTTTTAGATTTGTTAGCGTTAATAAATAAATAAATTATTCCTATTATTCAAAAAATTAAAATATCTAAAAGCATCCATAAAATATATTTCTTTTCTGAAATATTCGGATCTCTTGCTCCTTTATAATGACTGAAAAAAGATTATTCCATGTAGATTTATTAATAATATGTAAATTTTTAAAAAGTATATATTAGCAAAAAAACACTGAGATTAGATATACTTTTTTATATAAGCAAATAAATTATATATAAATATACTAATAAATAAAATAAAATTTTAATTAATTATTTGAAAATTTTTATTAATCACGTCAAAATTATTACTGACAATATGATCTACTTATCGTTATTAGAATAGTAAATTTTTTTATC
>JAOVVI020005055.1:0-16912 GCA_028571085.2 Nepenthes alata
TTATTTTATTAGATATAAGTTTTTTACTAATAGTTATACTGTTTTATTTTTTCTATTAAAAATAAATTAAATATTTTTTTATTATTCAAAATATTTATATTTAATTATAAATTAAAAATAATTAATATAAATATAAAATTTAAATATTATTATTAATATAATTTATGTATAGAAATTGATTAAAAATTATTCCCGTAAGGAGAACTCATGGGTTTGAAAAGACGAAAACGTCGCATCCAATTGCCGGAGTAACGCCGTTTCAGTACAACGCTGACAAATTAACACGTGTGAGAAAAGCTAACGCTGTTCACACGCTACACGTTTCTCGCTCAATATTCCGTTAGAAGTCCGTCTACGGCGTTATATATATATTTGCTTAAAAATAGCGAATATCTAAAAAATCTATTTTTCAAATTATATAAATAATATTTTTACAAAAACTAAAAATAATATCAAAAATAATTTAATAATAAAAATTTAAATTGGAATAAAATTTAAAAAGTATGTTATATTAAATAACTAATATTAATTATAATAAAAGTTATACATAAATTAAAATTCGAAAAATAATGGTAATATTTTTAATTTAGATATATTTCATAAAAAAAATATATAAAAAATATTTATATTTTAATAAGTATTTATTTTTTAAAAAATTATTTTAGTAGATTGCTATGTTATTTTTAAGTATAAATAACTTAATCAGGAAATATAGGTAAATTAATTAAGATAAATTATTGTCAAAAAAGTAAATTAATTATTAAATAAAAAAATTAAACTAATTCAATTCTTACCGAAATAACTTGTCCACCTCTTATCTTCTATGGAGACCATTGCTTCACAGCTCGCCCCTCTTTCTCTCTCTCTCTCTCTCTTCCTTCGCCATTAACACCTCCTCAGTGCTAGCCTATGGCCACCAGTTGCCGTTCTCTGGCCATCTAACGTCGTTGGGTCCCTCTCTCTCCTCTCCTGCATCCGAATCAGGCATTAGTATTCTTTTATTACTTCAAATTCAGTAAGTCCATTTTAGGGTTTGATCTCTTCGATCTGTGTTTCATTATTAATTTGTTACGCTTATTTGTTCGCACAATTTCATTCAAATTTGTGACCTTTGAGTGAATCGGCAGGAGATTTGTTGATTAGGGTTGTATTTTGTTCTGATCGTGTTCAATGGCTTCGGTTGCGGCATCTTCTTTCTGGTGCTACCGCTGCAGCAGATTCGTCAGGGTTGAGAGTGGAGAATCAATATTGTGTGCTGATTGCTACGGCGGATTCGTCGAAGAGATCGATCCTCCGTCCCAGGACTCTTTATCGGAATCCCCCCGCGGGCGGGTTCCCGCGGCGGCGATGTACATGATCGGTAATTCGGACCTGAATTCGAACCCTAGGCTTCGCAGGAGCCGGAGAAACGGCGGTGACCGATCTCCTTTTAACCCGGTGATTGTACTGCGCGGGCAGTCTGAGGGCAGCGGGGGCAGAGAGGGCAGCGAGAGGGGCGGTTACGAGCTATATTATGACGATGGTGGTGGTTCAGGGCTGAGACCCTTGCCGGCTAGCGTTTCGGACTTCTTGTTGGGCTCCGGATTCGATCGGTTGCTTGACCAATTGGCTCAGATAGAGATTAACGGAATCGGGCGAACGGAGCAGCCGCCAGCTTCGAAGGCGGCGATTGAGTCGATGCCAACGATAGAGATCGTCGAAGCACATATAAACAGTGAATCGCATTGTGCGGTTTGTAAGGACCCCTTTGAGTTGGGGTCAGAGGCTCGTGAAATGCCGTGTAAGCACATCTACCACTCGGATTGTATATTACCATGGCTGTCTCTGCGCAATTCTTGTCCTGTTTGTAGGCACGAGCTGCCTACCGACGGCCGAGTATCGCCTGGATCGAGCAGAGAGCAGAATGGGCAGGCAGCTGCAGGGGAATCTGAAGAGGAAACCGTGGGGTTGACTATATGGAGGCTGCCTGGCGGAGGATTTGCGGTCGGGAGGTTTTCCGGTGGCCGGAGAGCGGCAGAGAGAGAGCTTCCGGTTGTTTATACTGAAGTGGATGGTGGGTTCAACAATCAGGGTGGGGGTATTCCGAGAAGGGTTTCGTGGGGGTCTAGAGGTGGAAGATCGAGACAGAATGGCGGTTTCAGACGCACCATTCGAAATCTGTTCGTTTGTTTTGGTGGAAGGAACAACAATACGTCATCCGATTTGACTAGTTCGAGTTCTGATTCTCTGATTAATCAAACAAGTAGCAGTTCTACTGCCTCAATTTTAAGTTCTGTAGCAAGGAGAAGGCGAAGGGCAGTTGATGTTAACAATGAGATGAGGAGATTGTGATTTTATGATGATAGAAATGGGGAGAAAAAATTGAATCTACAGCTATTATTGGATCCTGCATTTCTTATCAAAGAGGTCAACTGTCTGAGTAGTATGAATGTTATTGTTATTTATCCTTGTTCATAGCATGAGAATGAATTAAAAAATGAAATGCCCGGTCTTCCATGTGATCATTTTGTTGGGGGTATCTGCCATTATCGTGGAATTCTGACTTAATTGGACAGAAGTAGACCAGGAAGGATCCATGGAAGAAGGAAGCCTGAAGAGAATGCAGGAAACTGTGCCAGAAAATC
Organism: Nepenthes alata; assembly: GCA_028571085.2. Classification (NCBI taxonomy): domain Eukaryota; kingdom Viridiplantae; phylum Streptophyta; class Magnoliopsida; order Caryophyllales; family Nepenthaceae; genus Nepenthes; species Nepenthes alata. Next base: position 2,625 of record JAOVVI020005055.1, read on the forward strand.
ATCTATTAGCCCAATGGAATGAACTTGGAGTCAATGTTCTCCTTTTCTTACCAATTGAAAAATTGTGTTTAGTGCCTGTTAATTGCATTTATCTTCAGTCATTCATCTTTCTAAGAACCTGGGATTTGTTTCATTTACTATGATGAATCGTTGATGCCTTGTTTCCTACATGTTTGATCATCTTGCTAGAGGTTTTTTCTTAACCTTCTTGCTATATGCTTATTGGGATTCATGCTTTGTTGTTGCTGTTTTAGTATGCAAATGATCTCGACACACCATCCTTCTCTGCTAGATCTGAAAAGCTAGTTAGATTTGATTGCTGAATTGTGTATACTCTTCAGGAGAAGCAAACTGTGACATGAAGCAAGAACAGGTTTAGCTTTCATGGCTGCCATACGAATTCTCGGGTGAATTTTTCTCTTTTTTGCTCAGGTTGAAGAGACCAATTGCTGTTCCGGGTAGGTTTCAAATTAATTGTTGGTTGAAGCTGAGAATGTTTTTGCTTTGGCATGTTGTAACTGTTGCCATTTGATCCTTAAATGGAAAATTTCTAACTTCAGAAAGAAGTGAATTTCTAAATTGTTATCACCTGTAACAGTTGGATTATGATGTGGGATAGCACCATGGTGGTATCAAATTCTATGTGATCGATACACTTCATAAACAAAATTGCATGTAGGATTTGATTCCACACCATATAAACCAGCACAAAACAAATGAGAGTAAGTCCTACTAAAATAAACCAATAACATGACATAACTTAATAAGCTGTTTTAATAAATAGGTTGTATTTATATGGTATAAGTAGACCAATTAACATATTAATATGACAAAATAATAGAAGTTTATAATATATCATCTGTTATATGTTTAGCAAATAAAGTTCTGATCAATGAATAAGGTTTTAGGTTAGCATGTTAATATAAAAAATGGCATGAAATTTTTTTTTTGTTAATTGGTTTGAGTTAGGGTATAGTATAATGAAACCTGTCCTAATTATAATATTGTTGGGCTCCAATACCAGGGGTCCCTAAAAGAATGTGCTAGGGGACGGGTACTTGACCCGAGAAGCCCAAGCTGTCAGTTTGTCTGAGACCTCATAAGGCGCACGAAGCCCGAGGACATTCCACGATGAGCTCAGAAGCGTTTAGCAAGTCAACAATGCAGTTAGCGGCCGAGAGCTATCTTATTCCGTCCGAAAACAAGAGCGATACGACGTATAGTCCGCGGACTCGTCCAAAGACTAAAGATGTCAGTAAAGGACGAGGACTCTCCCCTGATGTCCGAGAACGCCAGCTCAGCTTCACAGTTACCAAGGAGCGCGTAAATCCCGCAACACGCCACCGCAGTCAGTAACAATCCCCGGAGCACGCCATGTCACCTCAAGACTGACGTCACAGGCTGACATTCCTGACACAGTATGGCCAGTAGCGGCGCTAGCCGCTAACTTATTGTACACGCCAGCGTGCCTGACACGGCATGGCCATGTCAGCGGAGTAGGTGGTCAGCCTCCCAGTAGGCATCGATAGCCGTATGGACACTTCCAACGGCTAGATTCTCCCTTATAATTACCCGCTTAAAGGCACAAGGAAAGGGACATCTCTTTGGAGACTCTAGCCATTCCGGCACGAAAGAAAAAGCTCAAAGGGAAGAAGAGAAAATATTTTCTCTGTACTTTGCATTTTGTAAATAACAGTAATCGATAGTGAAATCTTTTACAGGCCCTGAGCCTCGTGGTTTTTTCCTCGTTTCAAAGGAGAATTTTTCACGTAAAAACTTCCGTGTCTATCTCTTCCTCTCTACCCCTCTCGACTCTCACTTGCCAAAAATCTATTCTCTCTTGTGTTGCGCCTGATTCCGTCCACTTGACGTCATCACTCGTCAGTATCGTACGGCGATTGGACTCGGACGCAACAAGTATGATACTATACAATCAATAAAAATAATTAATTTTTAACTATTTAACTAGACTCGATAAATCCTCGTAACATGATCTTGGTTTTTTGGGTTATTTTGTTAAAATTTTTATAAATAAATATTATACTTTAGACTAATTAAATTTTTAGATTGGATAGCAAAAATAGAAAGACCAAACTCAAATGTCTATATTAATTCTAGTGTTAAATTATCTCAGTTGGACAGCTGATGGGATGTTATACTTTACGTAAAATCATGTTACATTTCACCATTTTACGTGTTTTATTATATTTTTATAAACTTTAGTAACGGCATCATTATCAATCAGTCATACCACTGTTTTAATAAGCTACTCACATTTATTGATTGGGACCACCCAAGCTACAGCCCCTGCGTGACTTTAGATTTCGTCAGACAAAATATAAATAAAGTAAAAAATAATTAATAATACTAAAAATATATATAAATAATTCCAATGTCCAACACTTTACTGTTGATACGTAACATAGGAATAATTGATATAGAGAGCACATTACAAGTGTCACACATAAACTTAGAAAAAATAATCTGTATAATTTATTTAATTGGGTTGGTCACCTAATTAAGTTACTAATAACATAATTAATTATTATATTAGATTGTAATTAGGTTAACGATTTGGTAAATATACTATGCTTTTATTTTATTAGTTTGCTTTTATATTAATAATATTTAAATCACATAAATTTGCTATTTTAAATAATTTTTCCCGCTGCTCCTTGTTGGAATTTGACGGCATAATTTAATTATTATTTTCATTTTTCATGTGAAATTATAATAAAATTACACCCAAAAGAGATTTTATATTAGCAAATACAGAAATTATGTTATAAGAAAACTATATGGTGATGCTGACAACTGATGGTGGGCTGCGTCGGCAAAATATTGAAGGGTTAATATTTAAAACTTAAATATAAATAATTAAATTGTTTTAATTTTTCAAATATTGGGTTAGCTTTTTTTATGAAGGTTAATATTTGTTACCTCCAGAATTTTGATTGTCATACCGATTAGGGAGCATTCGAATTTCTCATCGTTAGGAGGCTATCGCGAGTGAGTTTGGTCTCCGTCTTTATTAAATTGAGACTTGCACAACACAACTAACAAACAAGTAGTCAGTGGTCTGACGAATTTTTTTCCACTACAAATACTCCAATACTCAAGTCAGTAACTTTTCATAATAAACAGAAAAGGGCACACGCTTAGAGGTGCACGAAAATATACTGCAAATACGTTGGAAGTGTGTGAATACAGGTGTGCGAGATTAGTGAGCGGGTATTAGGAGGCCTGACTCCCGGAATGTACCGCAACGGGTGGATAATTCTCATCGCCTGAGAAGGTTGAGAGAGTCGGATCTGGAATATGATTTTTGAGCTTATCTTGTTTGATGTAGAGTCGATTATCCGGGATCCAATCAATCTCCTTCCCCTGTAGAAGGGGAGGGATTTTATAGGCCCTCTGGTTGGGGGCTTTGGGTGCGAGAATCCCCCTCGTAGAGATTCGTTGGCCGCTGATTGTTGTCAGCCATCGCCAGTGTGTCGGTTGTCGTCTTGTGGTGACAGGTACGTCGTCGGGCGTCGCAAGTCACGCTTGGTCTACCCTTTGCGCTGGAATTAGTCGAAGCATTGTGGGCAACGATGTGAGCCATGGGTGACAGCGCTGACCTTCCCCTCATTGGTTCATTTCCTCTACGTCACCACTGTCGCCCGATAGCTGCATTAATGGGTTGCAAGTGATACCCATTGGTCGAGGGTAAAGGCTGTCATGTAGGACGCTCTGGAACGCTAGGCTGGATCCACCGTTCGGGTTGTTACTCCACGGGTTGGGCTTCGAATCTCTTTGGGTCTTCGTACTGGACCTAACACTAGCCCCCCATGTCTGGGCCGATCCGTGGTCGTGGCTTGGCATGTCCTTCTGGGTCCAACTCGCGGTTGCTCGGCTTCCCTCAAGATGCGCCAATGTTTGTTGTCTTCCAACTTTGTGCCTTCCCCATGCGATTGCGCAGGCTTTTCTCGGGTCGTAGTGGTTCGGTGCTTGGGATGAAAGGATTCACACGCTTGAGGTTACATCAGATTTGAGGGCTTTCCTGTTTCGTGAAAGACATCCATGGGATAGCGTGCCCCATTAGGTGCCGGAAGGGTGCCAACTTGCCCATAAATAGGAGAGCCCTTCGTCTAGAGTGACTCATCCCTTTGTTGAATTTGGAGGAGCAATGCAAGGGCATTGGCTTGACCCACCTCTGGTGGGAGTCCGCAAAGGGATCGGTTGAACTAGCTGAAGATCCGGGACTCTTGATGAAGACTGTCTTCATGCCCACACCACGGGTGGTTCCTCATATTAGTAAGGGTGGCTCGGCCACTCCGCTGTCGTCACGTGCCTTCTCCCATGGAGCGACGTCCTCTAATGTGCAGTGGGATCACGGCAGAGCCAACCCGGGCGGCTTTACTACCGGTGTGGCGCGTTGTTTACGGTCTCCGCTTCACTTCGACCACCGCACGCTCCCTCTACAGGGGCGACGAAGGGCGGAGCCTCCGTGGGGGGGGGATCGCATGCTTCCTGCGTCCCCGCCAAGGTCTCCCTAGTTGGTGCTGGTTCTGCCGTGCCGGTCGACTACGGTCGATCGTTAGGGTAGGGTAAGCATGGGTGCTCAAGTGCTCAGGCTCATCGTAGTTTCGGTGATGCCACTGGAGCAATTTGGTGTGGATCAAGGTTCCCAGTTGCGCCTAACGCATCTAGCGATGCCGCCTCGAGATTTCTGTTCCCTGCCGTATTTTTTATTTCTTGTACTTTTGCTCATACTAGTTTTGTACTTTGTAAAGAAAGGGTTGATTGATAAAAGAAGTAGCCTTTCGACTTTGTTCTTCTATCTTTTAGCACGCATCTTTTTTAATTGACTGCGTTTTTGGGTCGTTCTTATAGGTAATTTGCTTCTCCTGCTGTGTCGCACCCCGTTCCGTGGGTCTAAGCGTCTTCGGATGCCAGCGGTTAGTTCTGCTAGTCTTATCCCTCAAATCTTAACATAGATTGTCAACGGGAGGACACAGCAGGAGGAGACCTTTTGCCGGCTAGCACCGTGGAAACCCAGACACCACAGGTGGATGTCACATTTGCCTGGCCATCTGGCACATTAAATGTGTGGGGAATCGTAGGGTGATACGCCATAATGATTTGCCACGGAAAGGCACGAAGCTTCAGGGATTTTTCACGTGGAGGGCGTCCGTTGGCTTTCTTTTTGTACTTTGTCTTCAGAGCGCTACCATTTCGATCGGGAATTTTGCTTATTTAAATGCATGTGTTCCCTCCAAGGTTGCGTGCTCTGTTGTTTTGTTTTTTGACGGTGTGAAGCGTCGTGCTGCCTTCGAGCCTTTTCCCTTTGACTTCTTCCGTTGTGACATCAATGGAGAGGTTGTCCTCGTCATCTGGGTTAGAAGCCTCTTCCGAAGAGCCTGAGATTGGGACCCATTTCTCTGGGATCCCTGGTGCGACTACGATCGGTGTAGCGCAGCGAAGGGATGTCATTCAGAGGCCACCGTTGTGGGTCCAATGCAATTTTTGAGGGCGCCTCCGGGCTATAAGAGGGAGGAGATGTCCGCCTTCTGGCGGGATTGTAGGCCCGAGAGGGCGGATCCTTTACTTCATCAAGTTTCCAGGGTCGTCGAAGGCGTTGAAGCCAAGGTGCAGGTTGCAATCGGAGAGATAGAACAGCTGAGGGCCCATGCTGCACACTTTGAGGAGGCATGGGATGAATTGGAAGTGCAGGCGTCCAGGCTTGCCGATGCTAACATGTAGGCTCATGCCCACATACAGGCTCTCCAGGATGAGCTTGAGCGGCTGTGGCTCCGGTTCGGAGAGGAGCTCGTGCGGATGGGGACTAAGCTGAGGTCGAGGTTTCTACCAGAGGAGGTTGGTCCTGCTCTGGAAAGAAACTTCTAGGACAACATTTGTCTCAGTCGGAGACTAGTCTCACTGGAGGATCCAAGCTTCTGCATCGGCATCCTAGACTCTCGAAACTCTAGTGCCCTGACACGCGCGGACTTGTCAGAGTATCTAGTTCCAGATCCTTCTGAGCCCAGAGGGGGCCGTTAACTGTACCTTGTAGCCACAGGCTACTATAAAAAAGAGTTGTTAATGATCAGTATAATGCAACTTGATACTTAACCGTTTCGTTTATTTTCTGTCGCTTCTTGTATTCAAATTGTCTATTTTTTCTCTTGTGCGCCTGTCACGGAAGTCCCGCCGCCAACATTCTTAGCGATCAGGATTCCCACACTAAATGCAGGTATGACAGCGGGGATTTGCTGAGGCGTTATTGATCTGCAGTCTGACAAGAGGTCATGATTGGCCGTTGTTTAGGACCCGCGACACTCTCGCTGAGCCGGCACGTGGCCTGGCCATTTAGCGAAGGTGTCGTTTGGATTTTTCCGTGCGCTAGCGCCCCGTTGTCAATTTAAGTGACATCTCAGTGAAATCCCTTCTTCTTTGTGCCTTTTCATGCTGCAACTTGTCTCAATGTGAGAGAGAGAGAGATGGCCAAGAAGAGAGAAACCGCCTCCTCCTCGCGGGTTCCCAAGTTAGGCCACCATAAGGTAGATAACATGGGTTCCATTTTGACAACAAGTTCCATTGCTACTCTGATGGTGGACTATGGGATCCCCAGTGATTGGGCTTATCGTGCTCCTGGCCCTACGGATAGAACCAATGCCCCTCCAGATGGCTTCGTCACTATTTACGAGCACCACCTGAGAGGGGGCTTCGTTACCCCATGCGATGTATTCTATACGTGCTAGTCGAGGCATTGGGTATTCCTATGGCGAGGCTTCACCCCAATGTCATTCGTTATCTGGTTTCACTATGCATCTTCTCTCGCCTTAATACTGGTGCGTTCAATGCAAAGGCAGTGAGAGTGATCTTCCGTTTCACAGAGTCGGAGGATTGCATCTCTATGTCTCCAAAAATTGGTTTCCATTTTCGAGGGACCAACCCCAATTTCGTGAAGAACTGGAAGGGATGCTTCTTCTTCCTGCAGGAGCCTTCTGACTCGAAGCTCTCGCGTGAGTGGGGCCCGGTCTTAGAGTACTTCCACGGGAAGGTGTCCTCGGAGGACACTAAGGATACAACAAAGTTGGTCGCCGCCATTAACTCCGAAATGGAGACAATCTCCGTTCAGGGCTACTATTTGACATCCATCATGTTCGAGGCCACCAGATGGGGGCCTCCGTCTGGCTGGGGTGTCGCTGGCCCTCCGAAGAAGAAGCCCAAGGACGTCGTGTTCCCCGAGCCGTCAGGAGAAGATTCTAAGGAGAGTTGTTCACTGTTGGAGTCGTCTTCAGATGAGGTAGAGGTTGAGGCTCCACTGAAGAGATTGAGGGAGGCCGGAGTTACCTCCACCCCAAAATCACAGAGGTTGGCCGCAAAGTCCACCACACGAGCCCGAAGACCAGTCCCAGAGGCGACATCGAGCGTCAAACTAGGGGAGTGAGCTACCGAACCCATTCCGATTCTTGCTGTAGCGCTGGCTTAGTACGGCGTTCCTGCAGTGGAGGTTTATTCTGGTGAAGGGTCTTCTATGGGCTCCCTCGTTGCTCTGGAGACGCCAGAGATGATCGTTGAGGGTGCTCCAGCCATGGAGGGTAGCACGTTAGTTTCTGAGAAGCCGGAGGGAATGCGCTCGCTGAGGCTAGCACCAATTCTGGCAGGATCTTCAGAGCTTGTCAGACCTCCTACTGGGCCATTTCTAGAGGCCGGCATCCAAGAGGAATCTCTCGTGGGGTTGGAGGTCAAAGCTGCGTGGGAGGCCAGCCCACAAGGTGCTGAGTTGACTTTGGAGATAGCTACTGCAGGGACCGCTCAGGGATCGAAGCCCCAAGCTTCCCTCGCCTCCCGTGGCTCCAGACCATCCAAGCACCGTAGAGGTTGCGGATGAACATGGGGAGCCCCCAGGCTTATCCGCGTCAGGAGACTTAGCCTACCATCCGGACACAACTTCCACTCAGGTATAGTCGTCTTGAGCCGAGCATTCATCTGTAGTATAGAGTTCTTAGAATTTTTAACCTTCTCCCCTCCCATGCAAGTTCCGGGGGAGATTGACTCTCTCGACGAGCTAGCAGCTCAACTGCATGAGAACTTCCACCGTGGGCAGGAGATTGCCCAGCGTATGAGAGTAAAGGTTGCTCTCCTTCGAGAGGAGAGCAAGTGGCTGCAGGGAGATAATGGACCGATGTAGGAGGAAATCAGGTGCTTGAAGGAGGACAGCGGCTAGCAGGCACTAGAAGTCGTACACCTATGGAAGGAGGTCGAGCAGCTGATGGAGATGGTCACTTCTCTTGAGGATGATAACTGTCGCCTATCCAGAGATTTGAGGGCACGGTTCACTCTGTCGGAGGTGAACCTTGTCCTGGAGTCTAGGTTCTGGGATGGCATCCGCCTGTGCCGCAGGATTGCCTCGCTCGTGCTTCTTGACGTTCCAAAAAGTGTTTTCCATTTAGGCAACTCTAAGGTCTGTGACAGATCTTGCCTGAAGAATTTCCTTGAGGAGGCCGGTCCATCAGATTCTCAAGAGTAGCTTTACTTGTTTATATTGCTTCCTTCCTTTTTTGCCACTTGTCTGCACTTTGTATAGATGAATGAGAAGTAGCACCTTTTTTTGATTCAATGTCTTCAGGTGTCACTTTAGAGATAGTATCTCGAGTTTAACGGCTAATCTTGTAAAGCTATTGTCGCCAAGGCTCCGATCCGGTGCCTTCTTGCGTGGTACTTGTCCTTCGTTAGAGGATGTCGTCATATCTCGCGCATTTAATGGGAAGCTCGATCTAGTAAAGTGGACGTCATCACAAGTCCCATGGAGCCAGCTAGATTTTCAGGCCACAACAGTCGGACTCCAGGTCTAGGCCTTTTCGCACGTAGTACCTGTATTAGGTGCTCCGCCCCCCGCTCAGGGCGTCGTTGCTATCATGTGCACGGTCCTAGCCCACGACCATTGTAAACCAAGGGTACTCTCTTCTTCGGTAGAAGATCACTGAACGCCTGTGATTTTTCCCCCTATGGTATTTATGGCCATAAGTTGGAGACTTTAAAAGCCCCCAGGCCTAGTGTTTTAACCACCTAGGTCATTTGGTTCGAGATCGTAGTTCCCTGGGCCCCACGGCTTGGAGTCTTGGTTTGGTGATGACCGTTTTTGGGTCGTTCGATGCAAAGCCAAGCTAGCGGGCCACTTAGGACCCTTTCGACGTGGAGTCAAAGTCCGGATATGGCCGCTTTAGGGCCACTCAACGCATGGTCAAGGCTCGGACAAGACCGCTAGTAGGCCACTTGGCGCGAGGCTAAGGTTTTTGAGACCGCTAGTAGGCCACTTGGCATGAGGCCAAGGTTTTCGAGACCGCTCCAAGCCACTCGACAAGGGGTTGAGGTTTTGAGGAGGCCGCTTTTGGGCCGCTTGGCACGGAGCCAAAGCATAAGGGGCCGCTCAGGGCCTCTCAATGCGGAGTCAAAATTTGAGGTGGCCGCTCTTGGGCCGCTTGGCATGGCAATAAGGCCTCATTTTACGGACGAACGATAGTCCTCCTTACTTAGGGGCAATTTAGGTCGTTTTGTTTTTTGGAATTCCATACGTGCAAATACTCACATGGATGAAACACAAGCTAACAGGAACAACTAATTTTATTAGATGAAAACACAATGCATATACAAGCGTCCCCCTCATGTGCATGTACGTCTTACCTGAGCCGACGTTGCGTTACTGGGAATATTTTCTTAGGTTGGCGGCGTTCTAGATCTAAGGAACTAGTTTTGCATTTTGGGCGCATAGCTTATATGCTCCACACTGGAGGATCACGGAGACGAGGAATGGGCCTTCCCAGCCATGGGAGAGTTTGTTCCTACTTGCGAATTTTCCCACGGCCTCTACAGTCTGGAGGATCAGGTCCTCAACCTCAAGAGGGCATGCCTTCACCCGCTTGTTATAGTATCGTGCGATACACGGCTAGTAGACTGCGGTCCTTAGGTGGGTGGCGTCTCGAACCTCTGGGAGCAAATTATGGCATTCTCTGAGTCTCTGAGAGTTCATGACCGGATCAAAACATTCGACCCGCAGGCAAGGTAGCCCCACCTCAATGGGGAGCACGGCTTCAGCCCCGTAGCAGAGGCTGAAGGGTGTCTCTCTCGTTGATTTTTGCGGGGTTATTCGATACGACCAAAGCACGGAAGGTAGCTTGTTGACCCACGAGCCCTCTGTGTCTTCCAGCTTGGTCTTCAGTCTGTGTAGTAGCGTGCGGTTGGTGACTTTGACTTATCTTTTGCTTGAGGGTATGCCACAGATACATGAACCAGCCTAATGCGTAGACTTGCACAGTATTTGATGAATCATTTTCTCGTAAATTTGGTTCCGTCGTCGGTCACTATGGCCTTGGGAATCCCAAAGTGATAAACGATATTTTGACGGAAGAACTCTGTCGTGTTCTACTCGATAATTCGAGTCAAAGGGATTGCTTCTACCCACTTGGTACGATAAGGAATTTATTTTGTCCGGAAGCCAAAGGTAGTGGTCCAAGGATGTCAAGTCCCCACTATGCAAATGGCCATGGGGCCTGAAGGCTCCGCAGCTCCATATGGAGGAGGTGCGTCATGGATCCGTAGACCTCACAACTTTTTCATTTCTTCACGCATTCCAAGGCATCTCATTTTATCGTGAGCCAGAAGAGACCTTGCCGCATGATCTTGAATGCAAGATTTTTTCCTCCAACGTACAAGTTGCATATACCGAGGTGGATTTTACTTAGGGCATACTTAGCCTCCTCAGGGGTTAGGCATTTTAGGTAAGGAGTGGAATATCCTTGCCTGTATAGCCTCCCGTCGAGGGTCGTGTACTAGCCTACTGTCTTCTTGATCTGTTTGGCCTATCGGTATTTTTGTGTAATGTTTCGTCTATCAGATACTTTTGGTACAGGGTCATCCAGTTGTCACCCTCGTTAATCTGTAGCACCTCTTGGTCTAAAGCGTCAACACTGGGTACGGCCAGGGTTTCCCGCAAGTCCCTGGTGTACTGCTCTAGAGATTTTGCGGCTGCGTCCCTAGCCAACCAGTCAGCTTCCCAGTTTTCAGTTCTAGGCATGTGATCAATCTTGAAGCGCTCAAAGCCTTGGATCTGGGGCTTTACCCTTGCTAGTTACTTCGCGAGCTGAGGGTTCAATGCCTCAAAGATTCCTTGGATTTGGTTGACCTCGAGCTCCGAGTCACTGTGCATGACCAATGACCTGTCGGAGTGCTCCTTTGCTAGACAGAGTCCTGCGAGAAGGGTCTCATATTCCGCTACATTATTAGTAGCGAGAAAGGTTAGCACCATAGAGTGCCTAATCTCCATGCTGTCTGGAGTCTGGAGCACGACTCCGGCTCCACTGCCTGTCTGGGTGGATGACTCGTCCACATTCAAGATCCACGTTGGAATGTCAGGAAAGTCCATACCCCCCAAGCTGTGTGGGTCGTCTAGAGCTGGGGTCGCCGCTTCGACGATGAAGTCCTCTAAGGCTTGACCCGTGAGGGCCGGCCGCGGTCAAAACTCCACATTAAACTTTCCTAATTCTATAGCCCACTTGACCAGTCATCTGGAGGTTTTTGGTTTCTACAGGATCGACTTCAGGGGTTGATCCGTTAGAACAATGATCCGGTGAGCTTGGAAACAGGGCCGTAGCTTCCATGCCGAATAGATGAACGTCAACACGATCCTTTCAGTGTGCGGATAGTGGGTTTCCATGTCTGTCAGTACTCTGTTTACGTAGTACACCGATCACTGCACTCCCTCGTGCTCCCTGACGGAGTTAAGTGCCGTGTCTAACGTAGCCAGGTAGAGGTATAGGTCCTCGCCTATAGACGGTCAGCTCAAGAGAGGTGGGCTGATGAGGTGTTCCTTTAGCTCTTTGAAAGCTTCTTCACACTCCTCGATCCAGTGAAATCTGGATGATTTCATCCCTCTGAGCACCTTGAAGAATGGAAAGTATTTTTCTGCAAACTTGGCTAGAAATCGCAAGAGAGCTGCCAGCCGTCCCGTGAGCTTCTGTACTTTCTTCACCGTTCGTGGAGGGCTGATGTCGAGGATGGTCCTAGTCATTTTCAGGTTTGCTTCTATACCATGTTGTGACATAATGAATCCCGAGAACTTCCTAGATGTCACCCCAAATGCGCATTTAGCCTAGTTGAGTTTCATCCTGTGTGCCCGGAGGACCTAGATGGTCTCCTCTAGGTCATGGATGTGGTTGTCAGCTACCCGTCTTTTTACGAGCATGTCGTCGATGTATACTTCCACGTTCTTCCTGATCTAAGCTTCAAACATCTTGTTCACTAGGTGCTGATAGGTTGCTCTGGTGTTCTTGAGGCCGAATGGCATTACCTTATAACAGTATGTCTCTTGGTCAGTCATGAAGGAGGTGTTCTCCTCATCGTCTAGGTATATCGTGATTTAGTTGTAATCTGAGTAGGCGTCCATAAAGCTCAGGAGCTTGTGTCCGGACGTGGAGTCTACTAGCTAATCGATCCGAGGGAGAGGGAAGCTATCCTTTGGACAGGTTTATTTATATCGATAAAATCTACGCACATCCGCCACTTACCATTGCTCTTTTTTATGAGCACGATGTTGGACAGCCAGTCTGGATATTAGACCTCCTTAATGAATCCAACGTCCAACAATCTCTTAACTTCCTCCCTTATAGCTACCATCTTTTTGACGGAGTAGTTCCTACGCTTTTGCCGCATGGGCTTGTGGTCAAGATCGATACCCAACTTTTGAACCATTACTCCAGCCGGTATCCCGGGCATTTCAGCAAGAATCCATGCGAATACGTCGGAGTTCCTCCACAGGAAGGTGATTAGTTGGTCGTGGTTGGTAGGGGGAGAGAGCTGCCCACATGTACATACTTTTCTAACACAGTAGGATCGAGTGGAATGACTTCGGTTGCGTCTCCTGACTGGGCTTGCTGCAACGTGGCTTCATCGCAGAGATCTAAGTCTCCACTAGGCGATCTGGTGCCGCTGGAGCGACTTGGGATAAGTAGCACGTCCGCCCCATCACATGATCCCCGAGCACCTCTCCTACGTCGTACGGGATCAAAAACTTCATATTTGAATGGGGAATCGGGGTAACAGCTCCAAAGGCCATGAGGAAAGGTTTACCCAGGATGGCGTTGTAAACGGATGGCTAATCAACGATAAAAAATGTTAGCTCTCGTGTGGCAACGTGCGGGTAAGTTCCCATCATGATCTTTAGCTGGACTATCTCCTGCACCGGTGCAGGATCGTTATCCAGGCCATATAGAGGGACATTGGCCGCTTTCATTTGGCTTCGCTTCAGTCCAAACTTAAAAAAGGTACTAAGATACAAAAAATTTTGAGAGCTTCCATTATCAACGAAGACCCATTTCAGTTGGTAGTTAACCGTACCATCTGAAACGATGGCGGATACAATAAAGGGATTAGAATGGGGAAAGGTTACAAGAGTCATATCATCGCTACTAAAATTAATGACATCACTCCTATCCCCTATCTTCGCTCTCTTGCTGTTGGAAGTCTGCTCAGGTTGTGTCTACTTTTGCTCTTGGCCGGCATAGTTGTAATCATACTGATCATGCCGATGACCATACGATTCCTGGGAGGCTTGCTTGCCTCACCTTCTGAGGCCGCGGGGGCTTGTCCCGAGCTCTTCACGAACTACTTAAGGTGTCTGTAGCGGATCAGATGTTCTATTTCCTACTGTAAGGTCCGACAGTTCTTTGTGAAATGTCTGCGGCAACGATAGTACTAGCAATACTTCGTCTGGTCACTGCCGCTCGGGCATTTCGGTACCTTCAGCCACTTGAAGAGCTTTTCATCCTGGATCTACATCAAGATGTTCACGTGGGTATCATTCAAAGGAGTCAGGGACGTTGGTCCATGCTCTTTCCTCGATCCCGACAAAGGATGTGGCTACTTGCGCCGCTCCGGGAAGCGGCAGCTGCCACGTTCCTCTTCTTGCCGGTGGTAGGTCTTGGGACCTTCGGAGGGTGGTCCACACGTTGGGACGCTTTGCGTCATTAGCTTCCTCTGCCCAAATGTAGGCTCGGACAATAGCTTTGGCATTCCGAAAGGATTAAAGGCGCTGATGTGACAGGTGCTTCAAAAAGTCTCCTACTTCCAACGTAGTAAAGAAGGCATTGAGTTTCAGCTCGTCAGAGAGTTGGGGAATTCGGTACGCCTCAGTGATGAAGTGGTTGAGAAATCACTTCAAGCTTTCATCCGACCTCAGACGGAGGCAGACTAGGTGCCACAGCTACTTCTCTTCTCTCCGACTGGAGGCGAACTGGCTCAAGAAG
>JAOVVI020005057.1:459-16909 GCA_028571085.2 Nepenthes alata
TTGCTTGAATGCAGATATTGCATTTTGTGAAGCTGGATGATGACTGCTGATGCACAATCTGCTGGTGCGTCCCTTGATAGCTTTTCCGGTGCTTTGGGACTTGATGCTTCTGACCGTGGCTTAGTGGCTGTGGTGCAGCTTATCTGTGTTTATTGAGTGTGTTAGGAGTGATTGAGCCATGGGATAAGTTACCCTCTGATGCAAATGGACGAGGTGTTGCATTGGCCGAGGAGGCAGTTTTGGCTGTGATGCTATGTGCTGTTGTGCTACTGGCCGTGTTGTTAATCCGAGGTCTTTTTTTGCTGAAATGCAAAATGCAGGTTTTTTTGAGGTGCTGCTAAAGGCTGTTTGGAGCTGTGTTATTGAACTGAAATATGTTGCTGCCAGGTGGATGGTGTTCTCCTTCCAAATTCATGGATTTTGCTGCTGGTGATTAAGCTGCTTAAATGCTGCTGCCTGTTGTCGCTAGCTGCTGCAGGACCTGAATCTTGTTATATTATTTTGGTGTCAGTTGATGTATCAATTGCTAGGGGTATGCCCTAGCGTATATGCTTTACCCCCAAATCGGAAAACTCCTGGAGATAAATCATTGGATGTGTAAATCTTTTCTTTTTAAGGCAATTTTACTTACAAAAAAAATGTATTTCCATAGTGGTTAACTTGGCCAGTATGGACTTTCGGAATGGTTAAATTGCCGGGATGGATTATTTGACCAGTATGAATTTTTGGAATGGTTTAATTGTCGTAATATATTACTTGACTGGTATGGATTTTCGAAATGGTTTACTTGGCCGATATAAATTTTTCGGAATGGTTAAATTGTCGGAATAGATTACTTGACCAATATGGATTTTTAAAATGGTTTACTTGGCTTGTATGGATTTTCGGAATGGTTAATTTGGCCGGTATGGACTTTTAGAATGGTTAAATTGCTACGATGGATTATTTGGCCGGTATGGATTTTTGATTTATAAGTTCTAACATAATTAATATATTTAGCAAATTTATAAAATTTGAAACTTGTCCCTTATAATTCTGCCCTCATTATAAAATTTTGTCCTCGAAATTTTGAATAGCATTACGTACCATAATGATGAAAACAATCGGGGTACTTTTCTCAAATCTTGTCCTCTAGTTTTCATATAGCTTCTTCTGTGTATGGTTCCTCCATATTAATATAATCACCAATGGAATCATTTTTGTTCAAAGGACTTGTTCTTTATGTTCCAAAATCTAAATGGGTTCCTCGACATATGTTAGATCTTAGATCATCAAAGGCTTGTACTCAATAATATGAGTTGGATCATAGACATATTTTTCGAGTATAGACAAATAAAAAACATTGTGCACCTCCCCTATACTTGGTGGTAACGCCAGACGATAATTTACCTTACCAACTTTTTATAGAATTTCAAAAGGTTCAATAAATCTTAACTTCAACTTTCTTTTTACCCCGAATTGAGATAGGCCTTTGGATGGTGACACTTTTAAGAATACATATTCTCTAATTTCAAATTTTAGATCTGATCTCCTTTTATCTACATAATTCTTTTGCCTACTCTGAGCCACTTTTAATTTTTCATAAATTGTTTTGATCTTACCCGATGTCTCTTTAATAATGTTTGGTCCCATGAGTTTCCTATCACCTGTTTCTTCCCAATTGATAGTTGATCAATATTTTCTCCCATACAATGTCTCGAAAGGGGCATTCTCGATACTTGCCTGATAACTGTTATTGTATACAAACTCCACCAATATCAAATAATTATCCCAATTACCTTTTATCTCTAATACTGAGACTCTTAGTATATCTTCTAAAATTTGGATGGTTCTTTTTGATTGCTCATCTGTTTGTGGATGGTAAGTTATACTAAATTTTAATTCTGTCTCCAATTTTCAGTGTAGACTTTCTCAAAATTTAGAGACAAATCTTGGGTCTCTGTCCGACATAATAGAAGCTGGTACTCCATGCAACCTTATAATCTCCTCAATATACGTTCAAGACAATCGATCTCTAGAATAAATCATTTGAATTGCTAAGAAATGTGCTGACTTGGTAAGTCAATCAATAATTACCCATATTGCATCATGGTTTCTCGAAGTCCAGGGTAATTTCATAACAAAGTCCATTAACTTAGAATAGGTAAGGGTTGTAATATTCCAGATGGCTTTCTCCACTCGACTTTTAGTTGTTGACAAACCAAGCATTTTTTCACATAACCTATATTAATTTCTCTTTTCATATTTCTCTACCAAAATATCTTTCTCAAATCCTGATACATTTTGTTAATACCCGAATTAATAGTACACTTTGATTGGTGGGCTTTCTTCATGATTTTTTCTTCAATTCTTCAATGCTTGGTACACATATTCGATCTCGAAACCTTAAAATGCTATAAGTACGGATATTAAAATCAATTCAGGTGTCTCAACCTAAATTTTCAGCAATATTAGCCAAGAATGAATTTCTCATATGTTCATCCTTAATTTTCTTCAATATTTCTGGCTAAATTTGAAAATACGATAGGATCATTCAGTCACCTTGCACATATCTTTTAATATCACACTGCTTCATACATTCTAGTATCTCTATTTCTTTAATCTTCAAATTAGTTACGAAAGTCGTTTGGCGACTTAAGGCATCTGCCACCATATTACATTTCGCAGGTTGATATTGTATTTCACAATCATAATCTTTTAAAAAATCCAGCCACTATCGTTGTCTCATATTTAATTTTTTTTAGAAAATAAATATTTTAAACTCTTATAGTTTGAATATATTAGAAATTTTTCACAGTACAAATAGTGTCTCCAAATTTTTAGGGCGAAGATTATTACAGTTGACTCTAAGTCATGGGTCGGGTAGTTCTTCTCATGTACCCTTAGTTATTTTGGCCCATAAGCTATTACGTTTCCATGCTGCAGTAATACACAACCCAGTCATATTCTCGAGGCTTCACAATAGGCCACACATCCGCCAGATCCTTTGATAATTGTCAAAATTGGAGCAGAAGTGAATTGATTCTTTAACTCTTGAAACTTTTTCTCGCATTCCTTTATCCAGACAAACTTAGTTTCTTTCTTTGTTAGTTGTGTCAAGGGCATGGCAATTCTTGAGAAATTTTCTACAAATCTTCAATAGTAACCTGCCATCCCAAGAAAATTTCATACCATAGTTACCGTTGTTGGCTGACTCTAATTAGCAACGGCTTTAATCTTTTTTGGATAAATAGAAATACCTTCCTTTGATATAATATGTCCCAAGAAGGTTACATTCTTCAGCCAAAACTCACATTTTTTCAGCTTAGCATATAGTTTCTTTTTTTGAAGTGTTTGAAGCACAATTCTCAGGTGTGCTTCATGATCATTATAATCCTTTGAATAGATCAATATGTCATCAATAAATATAACCACAAATTTATCCAAGTATAGCTGAGATATCTGATTCATTAGATCCATAAAGGCCACTCGGGGCATTAGTTAATTTGAAGGGCATAACCAGAAATTCATAATGCCCATACCTGGTGCAGAATGCAGTCTTTATTACATCGTCTTTTTTAATTCTTAGTTGGTGGTAACCTGAGCGAATATCAATTTTGGAGAATACCTGTGCCTCTTGTAATTGATCAAATAAGTCATTAATCATTGACAACGGGTATTTATTTTTAACAGTAATCATATTTAATTTTTGATAGTCAATATACAATCATAATGACCCATCTTTCTTTTTCACGAATAAGACTAGAGAACCCTAAGGAGAGACACTTGGTTGGATAAATTCCTTCTCCAAAAGTTCCTATAACTGCTATTTTAATTCTTTTAGTTTCGCTGGAGCCATTCGATACGGTGTTTTCAAAATTGGGATTGATCTAGGAATAACTTCTATTTTTAATTTAATCTCTTCATCTGGGGGCAAGCTAGGTAAATCCTCAAGAAAAACATCCTCAAATTCATGAACCACTGGAATATCCTTTATTGACACATCGTGAGACCTAATTGTGCTTGCTCAAATAGGCTTGACATTCATTCTCCATTAAACGATGAGCGTGCAAGGCTAAAATAAAACTAGGCAACTCCTTTCGTACTATCCCTTAGTAGTAGAATGGTTCACACCCCGAATTGGTAAAATATACCCATTTGTGGAAACAATCAACGTTAGTATGATAACTTGCCAACCAGTCCATTCCTAAAATCGCATCGAAGTCATATATTTTCAACAATATCAAGTCTGTGACTAGTTTTGACTCCCCAATCTAGACTTCACACTTCGGGTACATGATATTAGTCATAATAGAGAATCCTGCAGGTATTGATACATTTAATACATGTTCTAAAATATGCGGAGGAGATAACAAATGACATATAAATCTTGGAGACACAAAAGAATGAGTGGCACCTAAATCCATAAGTACATGAGCAGGAGTACCAAAGATAGAGAGAGTATCTTCCACTACATTTGGGATCACTTCCACATCCTGAGCTTGAATGGCAAAAACATTTCCTGGAATACTTGGCCTCTCTGCCATTAGTCTTTTTTGTTTCAAACAATTTTTAATGAAGTGACCCATTTGGCCACAATTAAAACAAGCTCTCGTAGACTTGTGACTGGGCCTTCCGCCATGCCACCTCCCACATAGCAAGCATGTTTGTGTGGCTTCTGTTGTCACTGCTAGACTTTGAGCCTGTGGATTCACTTTCTCCTTACCTTTGTCCCCCATCATTGCCCTTTTTATAGGTGTTCCAAATGTCGAGTTTGAATCTAGTGTTGGGTTTCCACGGCTTCCCATTCTCTTTTTATTGAATTGTTCATTCTATAGTTCTTTTTAAAAAATTAGTGCTCGATCCAAGATGTCCCCATAAGTGCACATCTTCAAAGTCACCAGGTACTTTCTAATGTCGTCCTGCAACCCTGATTGAAACTTCTTTGCTTTCCTCAACCCATCTTCAGCTATATGTGGCACATAACGAGACAATTATGTGAATTTAGCGTCATATTCTACCACCAATCTACTCCCCTACTCTAACGAAGCAAACTCTTCCTCCTTTTGTTCCCGCAAACGTTCTGGAAAATATTCATCTAGGAAGTCTTCTTTAAACACCACCCAGGTGATCTCATTTTCAGCCATTCCCATGGCCCTCTTTTGCATGGCCCACCAATGATCTGCCTCCCCTTCTAACTTATAAGTTACAAAGGTTACATTATCCTCCTCTGGATAGCAGATTACTGAAAATATCTTCTCGATTCTCTAGATCCAAGCCTCAACTTTTGTAGGATATGGGTTTTTAGTGAATTCTAGTGCCTGTTCATTAGTTAATCTCTTGTAGGCTGTTGCTTCTGGGTTTGCTCAAGGTGGGAATATAGCTGGTTCGGGATGACACTTCTTCTGCATCATTCATTCTAGAATTGCCACCATATATCCCACGATAGTAGATACTTCTCCTCTCAATTTGGTCGGGAGTTGTTTCTAGAACCTTTGTCTCTACATGCCATTCTCAGGCCCCTATTGTCAAAATACAGGTTATATTATCATTAAATAATGTCAAGTCTTAATTCCATAATAGCTAGTATCTAAATCCCCTGTTCATCCTACTTCTAAGGCCTCCTCCTATTCTAAAGTCTCTTCCTAACCTTAGGTGTCTTCCTAACCTGATGAATCTTTCTAAATTCATTCTCTGATATCACCTATCACGTCCCATATTCTTATTCATCATTAACTTTATTCTTAACCATATTTATCTTTTATCAACCAATATCATAGAGGGACGCAAACATTTTCTGTATCCTTTTATGCATATATAACAGTCTCATTATACACATGACCCAAATAAGAAAAGATGCTAGCTAAAGTCATACAAAATTTTGTTGAAGCATGACTCACTAATATCAATCAAAATAACTTTATCATATATTAATATTAAGTACAAATCATAAAATATATTGAGATAGTTTACATCAGATACATTTTTTTCTTCTTTTCTACATAAATTCTAAGTTAACGATAAACTAGTACATATAACAAAATAACATTTCTAAAATATCTGCTATATCATGTATCCTTCACTCCTACTCATCTGGTATGAACTCATTCGGGCCATCTGAAGGGTTAGTAAAACAGTAAGGAAGTGAGTCAAAAACTCAATAATACATAATATATATAATAAAAATTATACAATTTTCTTAGTTAAAATATAATAACATATATAGGAATCATTACAGAGTACAAAAAAATATATAATTCTTTTCTTGAAAAATATGCAATTCTTTTCTTGTACTTTTCTCCAAGCTTCGCAGATAATTTTTCTTTTCTTACTTTTCTGTAGGGACCAGGGCTAGTAGGCCTCATTAGCTAAAGGAGCGGTTGATCAAAATTTGGATTGTGTTCTGTCCACACAATCTAAGGCCCGAGTTCGTATTGCACAATGAGATGGGTGGATTATATTCTATCCACATAATCTAATGTCGGAGCTCGTATTTGTACCATGAGATGGATGGTACATACTTTTATACCCAGTAGACGGGGCTGAAATTGCCTCAGTGTTACTGAACTAATCTGAAGTATTAGACATTAATCTTTCACCATAACATATTAAGGCATGCCAGAATATATTATATGTTGATCTATCATTGGCCCAGTTGCTTATTTTACTTAAAAATTTCTTATGAAAACTTTATAGTTTATTTCTGATATTGATAGTGAATTTTCTTGATTCTAGAAGAAAGTAATATTTCTTTCAAATTTCTTAATATGGTGTAGAACTCCCATTCGGTATTCATTTTTACATTATAATATATAATTTTGACAATAATATTCATAATTACAGTAAAATATTCTAGTCTAAAAATATATTTGTATACTAAAAAAGAAGAGTTTAAATTTAACATATTTAATGGATTAATTATTAGTCATCGGTTTGATACTCCGTTTTGAATTTCAGAATTAATATCAAATGATCTAGTAGCATTTTTTCTTCTTTAAATCTAATTTTTTTCATGATATTATGATAGTAAGTAAAATAGAAAATTAAAGTATTTACATAATAATACTTAAAGGAATAATCAAAGAAACACAATAATGAAGGAAGGCACAGGTACACTTGCCTTTTTGTCACTTGAGTTGTTGAGTTCTGCCTTTTTCTTCAGTCACACAATTTTTTTTTCTCTTTTTTCTCTTATTTTTTCCTTATTTTTTTCTTTCCTCACGTAGCATTATATAGAATTTATCATTAGTTGAATTGTTGTCAACATGCTAACTTAGGTGTCCCTAATAGTACTTACTTATTTGTCTCTTAAGTTGAGCTACTGTCAGTATGCTAAATTAGGTATCCCAAACAGTGCTTAGTCACTAGTCTAATTTGGTTGAGTCATTAAGTTAAATTTTAGAGTTCCAGATAGCGTGACAATTGGTTACTATACGCGGTTGTATAATAGATAAGATTTGCATGTTATAGTACATTTTACATATTATAATATATATATATGTGTGTGATTGTTGGGATGGAGTGGCGATTGTTGAAATGAATTACATAGCTTGTTTGGATTTTTAGGATGACAAATTCCGGAATAGACTACTTTGCCAGTATGGATTTCTGGAATGGTTAAATTACCATAATGGATTATTTGGCCGGTATTATTTTTTTAGAATGGTTAAATGGTCAGAATGGATTACTTAACCAGTATGAAAGGTCTAGCTTGCCCAACTAGTTACCAACCCAAAGGAGACAGATAATATGACACTGAGACCCTCTCTTAAGCAGGCGCTAGAGAATGTGCCTCGCTGGTCCTCATAAGTCTGACAATTCCTTTAGCCCCAAAAGGCCTCTGATGCCTAGGAATCAGAGTGGGATCCTATGACGATCCAAGCAGCACTGTCTGGGCAATGACAACAATCATGCTCAGCCAAAGGACTAGTTCTCCTTATACCATGATCTCCTCTAGGCAAGATCGAAGGCAACCTAGGGTGATCGTCCAAGTCAACTAGCAAAGATAGACCAAAACTGAGCCTCCTCGGTAACTCACCAATAGCCATGGACTTAAGAGGCCAGCCCCACAGTGGGCCTACAACTCAGCTCTAACCCAACGAAGTAGGTCCTGCACTGCCCAAGCAAGAGAAATGTATATGCAGATCGTACTACAAAGCCATATACCCTAAAAATTGGAGGAGCAAGCTCTAAATGGCTTAACATTCCTAAAAAGAATGCCTACCCTCCATTAAGAAGCACTCCGTCCAAGAGTCACGAGTCCTCCATCCCAAAAGGCCTACCATCCATCCGGAAGTCAGGAGCCCAATCATCAAGACGTCATGCCCCCCTCCAGAAGCTACCCTACAGCCGAGCGTACTCGACAAAATTAGGATTTGACGAACATTTAGGAAAGGAACAAACGTAAGGGCTTGCGCAGCGACATCCCATTATTACATGTCGAGGGTTAAAATTTTGAACTATTTGGCATGAAGGGCTAGTGATGGGTCCAGTATCGTGGGCTAACCCGGACCCCAAAGTGAAGCAAAGAAGCTTCATTATGGTGGGAAAAGATTTCCTTCTGGCAAGAAAAAAATTCCCTTTAATGGTAAAAGTAATTTTTCACTTGGCGGGAGATCTTGGACATCTTCCACATTGCAAGGAGGGAGCTCTCACCCTGGAGATCTATAAAAAAAAAATAGAGGAAGAAAATGTCTCAAAAAAGCTCTGAAAGTGTCGCCCCAACTCCTTTGCTCCAGTTCTAAGCTTGCCAATGAAACAAAGCACCCCGAAACCCCATTAATGGCACCTAGCCCTCTGTTCCAATCTCTGGTGAAATAGGACATGAATCCCTCAACAATGGTGCCCAAATTCTCTTACCAAACAGGGCATAAGGTTCCTCGAGCATGTCGCTCAGTTCCTCCATCCTATTCATAGTGAAACAGAGCCTCAAGGCTCCTAAAATGGAGCCCCGAGCTTCTTAGCAAAACGAGATACGAAGCTAGACCCCAGAAATGGTGCTCAGCCAACCTCAACATTAGATTGACAGGAGCACAAGCTCCTTTATAAATGGCATTCACGGCTCCTCGAACCCCTCGGCCAAACAAAGAGCGCCCGTTTATGCAACCCTCACTCTCTCCCTCGTTCTATGACCGAGTCAAAAATTTTGCCCCCAACCCATGGAAATGGCAGTGGGTGTGTAACGCCCTTTTTGGGTTATCCATTGTCGGGGCGACAAGGACATTTTGGGCAGTCGAGAATGGAAAGCCGCCCCTCGTCCGGGCGCACCCAAAAACTAAGTCTTTTATCTAGTGAGCCACCTCTCGGTCGGGTGCATCTAATATCTTAGTCCTCCGCCTTGTGAGCTGCCCCTCAGTCAGGCATGCCTAGGAGCTCAATCCTCCGCCTAATGAGCTGCTCCTCAATCGGGCGCACCCAAGAGTATAGTCCTCCATCTAGTGAGTCGCCCCTTAACTGAGCACACCCTGGAGTTCAGTCATCCGCTTAGTGAATCACCCCTCAATCAAGTGCACCTAGGAGCTCAGTTATTTGCTAGTGAGCCGC
This sequence comes from Nepenthes alata, assembly GCA_028571085.2. Taxonomy (NCBI): domain Eukaryota; kingdom Viridiplantae; phylum Streptophyta; class Magnoliopsida; order Caryophyllales; family Nepenthaceae; genus Nepenthes; species Nepenthes alata. The sequence goes on from JAOVVI020005057.1 coordinate 9,982, forward strand.
CCCTCAATCGGGTGTAACCATGAGCTTAGTTTTTCGCTTAGTGAGCCACCCCTTAGCTTGGCGCACTTAGGAGCTCAATCCTCTACCTAGTGAGCTACTCCTTAGCCGGGTACACCTATAGGAACCAGTGCTCTTCGCACGTCCCTTGTTCATGCGTGCAACTTTGCACAATCTACATCCTCCTTACATGTTTCTATTATCTTAGGAAGGTTTCTGATTTGAGCGTCGGATGATTTATGGCAGGAACACCTATCGTCGTCATTTGACCTCCTATTTGTATTTTGTGATGTGTAGGTTCCAGGTTAATAGTGTCAGAGATCGCCTTCGTGACTTCAGCAATAAGGGAGAAGGCCCTAAGGTCGATGAGCGCATTGGGGTAGATTCACTGAGGTCCTCACCGTTAAGTTGGTAGAAAACTCTCCTTCTGTGTATATAGGGAGGCACCTTCCATATATACTAGATAGGTGAGAACAAAGGCAACAAGAAGGCGGCAATTACTTGAGGTAAGGGTGTTCCTTTATCGGGGCACTACGCAAACGGTGCCCCCATCAACTGCCTCGAGAGCCTTGCATGAAGTCATAAACCTTTTTGTGGGAACTGGGGAACCCCACTTAAGGCCCTAAGCTTCGGTCCTTAGTTTAGAATAGCCGTAAGATGTAAGGGTAGTGGTTTATACTGCGACGTCGGCTCCATACCATATAATTTACCTTAAAGTTCTTATTAAAGGAAATGAGAAGTCCTTACTCTATTCCTTCTTAAGCAGGAATAGCAAACTTCGACACTAACTTCGACTGAAGGGGAATAGGAAAGACTTGAAAGACAGACTATTGGGATTCTTTCTCATATAAAATGCCAAGAGAAGGACTGCTTGCTAGATTGGGCCTGATCCAGTACGACCCACAGCGAAAGATTGAAACGCTTTTTAATTCGTATCACAATCCGAGAATCAGGAATGCAGCAAAATCCTTAAATTTAAAACATTTGTTGATTTATACACAAGGGCCCAAATTCCTCAACATAACTCACATTTTGATTTATGAAATAATCATATGTTATGGAAAATATTAATTAGGACTTACCAAAAAAGGAAAATATTAATTAGGAGCGCATAAATATTTTAAAAATATGGGGCTTTAAAGTGACTATAATGTCCGAATGAAAGGAATATCCCCCTTTGTGCTCAATATCGACCCATTAGACAACTTTTGTTCTATTTTAAAAAAATTTAAAGTTTTGGTGAAAGAAGAAAAACAACATCCAACTTATTTATTTTGATATTTATGAAATTGTGAAATGTCTTTAGCACATTTATGAAATTCTATCAGACCTCATTTTAGCACATTTAATTCAAGTTCAATCTAAATTAGTATAAAAAAAATCATAATAAGAGAGAACGAAAAAGGAAGATTAGAAAATATTAAAAAAAACATCTCTTGGGGCAGGTTATTTATTTATTTGTTTATGTTCTCTGCATGCTTGTTTGGCATATATTTTGAACTATGTATTGTGTTGATATTAGAGCAAAATATTTACATTGATTCTAGGGACCATCCATTAAAAGCTTTCCAACAATTGATATGCTGGTCACCATATCTTCGGGGACATTTGAAACTTGTAATTTCACTAGAAGTGGCAAACCAATGATGGGCTAACAAGACTTGCGACCTCTGTATGCCTGAGAGCATCGGATAGATGAGGAGTTAACAAGCCCTCAATCTTAGGCAACCAGGAGAACTTTAGGCCAAGATGGAGCATCCAATTGCTCGGTTCTATACGAGATGGAGAGCATTAGGGAGGACAAAACTATCAAACGCTCATGCATGGTCAAGAAGGAGAACATTAAGCCGTGATTGGGCTATCAAATAGTCGATCTGGAACGAGTTAAGGAATATTAGGCTGAGGAATAGCAATTAATTGCTAGCATTAGGCAAGAGCGAAGCTATCAAGTGCTTGAACTCGGCAGAGTTTTGCAAATTAGGATGAGATAGAGCTACCAAGTGCTTGATCTTGGTCAAATTAGAGAGCCTTATGCAAGCAATAGGCTAGACAGGGCAATTAAGTGTTGGGTTTAAGTAGGAGAGCACTAGGTTGAGACAGAAGATATTAATAACTCGGTTCAAGCCAAGCTGAGAACATTAAGTTAAGTCATAGCAAAGCTCTGAGGTACAATTGGACGTGATTTTCTGTAGTTCCAACGTATGAGAAAGGACTAGCTTTTTTGTTGTCAATTGCCCACTCCTAAAGCTAAGCTAAAGGGTTCTAGAAGACGGAATAACTTTGAAATCTTTCTCATCTGTATAGTTACTATATGATTATTATAGGATGCTAAATTCACATTTAGTTCTAATTTATGAGAAAGGACTAACTTCCTTGTTGTTAGTTGCCCACTCCTAAAGATAAACTAAAAGGTTCTAAAAGAAGGAATAGTTTTGAAATCCTTATCATGTGTAGAGTGAGTTACTATATAATTATTATAGGATGCTAAATTCACATGTAGTTCTAATGGGCATAGGATCTTTAGACTTCGTACAGCCTCGATTCTTGAGGTGCTAATTTGTCTAATTTAGTGACATTAGATTATTTATTTTGCATAATATCTCCTCGTCCTCTTGCTTTTTTGGCATGGCATGATTGATTCATAACTTGAACTTCCTATAAACATTTCATACAGCAATCAAATCGTTTGGTGGGATCATCCCATAACTTGCTCGATTTCACGTAGTAGCCTCACATATCTTTTTTTTTTGGTAAGTAAAGTACATTAAAAAGAAAAAGAAAATTACAACACCTATATTCTAATCCAAATGTTATACCGATTTGGAGGTAGAGCATAGTAGCAGGGGCAGCCCCTAAGTATCATGATACAAGTTATGAAACAACACAATACCAGTCATAAAAACTAAAAATCAACCAGAAAAAACTGATAGCCTAGGAAAACAAATAGAAGCTAAAACTAATTCAGCACCACACCATATGGCAATCACCAAATCCTATTGGTAACACGGTTCTTTACCGTTAACACAACAAAGTCACCTCGGCACCAGCAGCATCTCGGCAAAAGAACCATCTCGGTTGAAGGGCGATGAAAACCTCGGTCTTCACTATAGCAGAATCCAGTAACCCATGGATCCTGCAAAACGTTTTTTCAGCAATTCCAGCATTTCCAGCAAGCCTTCCGCACCTAACTGGCACCAGCAGATTTAACAACGGCACCCACATCAGAAGCAGCTGCTCACCAGCATCAGCAAGAAATCAAACTTGAAAGGCTGATTATCTTAGAAAATCTAATAGATGCTAAAGCTACTTCAGCACCACATCCATTTGGCAACCACCAAACCCTATAGGTACCATGGTTCTTTACCGTTGACACAGCAAAGAAATCTCTGCCTCAGCAGCGTCTTGGAAAAAGAAGCATCTCGGTTGAAGGTTGATGAAGACCTCGGTCTACACTGTAGCAGAAGGCAGTAAACCTCGGATCCTACAAAATGTTGGGGCGAGACAGCATGGGCAACCAGCAAGCTGTGCTAGAGATGATAATTAGAAGGAGGGGACCGCTTCTGCTTGGGCCGTTTCAGTTTTTTGAGGATAGATTTCAGCTTAAATCCTTCTGCGAGCGTGTCCCTGCCATTGGCAAGAGAAGGGACAGTGCCGTCATCGACTTGAGCTCCAGAAACAGCATCCTTCTGTCTCAAATCAGCAAGGATCCTACACAGTTGCTCAGAGTTGGTGCACTGTCTTGGAACCCCTCCTTGGGGGAAGGAAAGGGCATTGTGGACAGAGAAGCTTATGGCTGAATCTACTCTCACTTCAGGAAAATTGGAAGTTCCAAGAGCCTCCAACCTGTCCGCATCTGTTATAGGATTTTGGGGTATAGGGGCAGCACCTGCACCATGGGATCCAGTACTATCTACTGGAATACCACGCCTCAATGCCTCAACATATGAAACCTGGTGCCATTCAATGGATTGATCACCGCACGAAAACACATCAGCCACTGACTGGGATTGGTCTTCCAGATAGCCACTGTCAGTGGGCATCCATTGGGCAGAGCCAGGATCATGCCCACAGAAGTTTTGGTTCACGGTTACAGCCACATTGATGTTATCAGGTGGACAGACGCTGGATGTATGAGTCCCACACCTTAATGGGTTTTGAATAACCTGATATCCAGTAGAATTGGGCTGATAATTCGCAACCAAATCAGGAGCGTGGCCTGGACAATCAGCGAGTGAGGGAATGGATTTCAGAAGCTCATCAGCCTCAATGTGGCACTGAACCACCTGATCACAAGATGCTGCATTGGGTTGATCATGATCAACGACCAATCTGAGAGCATCTAGACCAAAAGAATCAGCAGTAATAAAGGAGCAAGAGGCAGGAGTCTTCTCCAGACCATCTGCAACCAACTGCTCAGCAACTTGTGGGCACTGAACTTCCAGGTCCTTAACCAATTCAGCATCACAATCAGCAAGAAAGGGGGCAAAGGGGTTGGCAGAGAATTCAACATCAACATCTACCTTCTGCAGGCCTACCGAAGAACCAATATGAAGAGATCGGTTCAAATGCACAGCTCGTTTCTTAAGAGCCTTACCAGCAGAAGAAACCGTCCTCTTAGAGTTGCAATTGGACTCCTCACGTCCAATGAGCTGGCAACAGCCACATCTAGTTGGCTTCCAAGAGTATTCAACATTAACCACTGATTCAGAAGCTGAAATAGAGGAAGGATTGGAGCTTGACTTTAGGACAATTCTTGAGGGAAAAGAAGCATCAGCATCAATCTCAACACAAATCCGGGCAACATCAATATTTTCCATTTTGGTAGTTCTAGGGCATAGTTGAATTGGTTTCCCAATCACAGTGGCAACCCATCCAAGCCCCAAAGGAGACCAAAAATCAATCAGCACATTATAGAGATTTATCCAAATAGGGTACGATTTGTGCATTTCCTTGCATAGCTGCATTCCGAGAAGCAGTTGTTTAAGGAATGTAGCTTTCCTAGCAAGCATCCATGGACCAGCCAGTAGGCACTGCTCCATCTTCTTCAACGAAGAGAAACAAAAAAAGAAAAACCTGCGTCGTTGCTTGCAATGTGCTCAAGACCAAATCTCTTCCATAGGATACGGGCAATGCCACTTACTGCCAGGAGATGAGGAGGGGCATCGAAAAAATAGCCAACCAATGTAGACCCCCATAAACGTCGACCTTGGTCAATAACCTCCGGTGGAGGAGATATGGTAGCAGTGTCCCCATCTACTGCAAGAGGGGGAAAGAATTTCAAAATACAGCTCCCTTCCAAGTCCTTCCATTGGACAACATCAGCCCAGGAAGGGGAGCTGTGAGTCCGACCTAAAGGAGGCGGAGTAACATAAGATCGAGGAGGAGAAGATGGCAGGTTGAAACCTAAAGGATTACATGCGGACGCATCTTCAGGAGCTTTTTGGGCCCCTGATAGAGCACAGCCCTCAGTCGAATGGGAAGAAGAAAGAGTGGGCACGTCCGGGCAACGAGATTTGGATGAAGAGGGCAGGGTGCTGGGGAAATCGGAGACAGCAGATGCCCCTAGCGAAGGAGGAACAGGCTTAATAGGTGGATTGAGAACATGGGGAGGACCAGGATGTGCCCCCAGGAGGCCGGCCATAGCCAGTTCCGACGGGGAAACAAGCAATCAGCGCCCAGAGGGCCGCCTGCGCAGATTCAAAAAATCTAGAGAGAAGGCAGAGTTTCTCATTTGGTGGGAACTTTGTAAAAGAAAGAAGGGGTTCATGAGAAATGATGGGTTGGGTAACACTGGGAAAAAAAAAAGGTTTGAACCCATACGGGTGGGGACAAATCACTTGAAATTGAAGAGGTAGTAAGCCTAATGTCCGAGGCCAAGGAATTGATGTAACGTACCGGTTTCCCACGGGTAGAGAGAGGGGGAGGCAGAAGAGAGAGAAGGTGGAGAACAAAGCCCTCGAGTCCGATTCCGAGTATGAGCTAATTAGAGAAGTAATAGATCGGATTGAAATAAATGCACTAATACCCACCTCTTTTGTTTCCTCATGCTTTTGTTTCATTTTTTCCGAGTATCATCGTTCTGATACCCAATTAAAGTTATATTATGTATTACCTATGGCTTGAGCAGGCACATATGTAAATTTCGTGTCTAAATTTCAAGTTTTGGCTGGTCTTTCACACCAAAACTCTAACCCTGTGCCCGGATTTTTTACCCAAGAAATTTTGGGATTTTTGCCTAAATTGGGGGTAGAATATCATTATCATAACTTGTGCATGTTAATTTATCGATTAGGTATCCGATTTTATTATTTTATGTAGAATTTCGTTCACCGTAACCCTAACCCGCGCTCGGGCCATATTTAATGGATTAAATTGAGTTTTATGCATGTTTTAGCATGAGATAATAAAAATCCATCTCTTGAAAGTGGATAATTTCCGGTTGGGTGTTCAATTTTGCACAAACAGACCCCCGTCACCCGTATGGGTACTATTCACCCACGTGGGCACTGTTTATTCGAGGCATTTGAGCAATTTTCACATAATTCTACCATGTTTAATTGTTATTTAAGTCATGTATATTTGCATATGCTTAATTGTATGTTCCGAAAAATATTATCTTAACCATTTGTGAAAGGTATTTCATTCGAAAACTCTAAAGTCATGTTTGGGCCAACTTGGTAAGAGATTTCTAATTCTTCCATGCATCATTTTAAATTAGGCATATGTTTAAAGTCACGTGAAGACTTAATCCCACAACAAATGATTATCTGTATCCGTATATAAGAATTATACAAGATATGTAAAGTATAAGAAGGGTATGCCATAACGTGATAAGTTTGATGAGTCATTCTCATGGAGTAAAAACAATATTTTATGAACAAATATGAAACTTTCCTAAGCTTAAAAAAGCATGAAACCTAGACCACGAATT
>JAOVVI020005058.1:0-16908 GCA_028571085.2 Nepenthes alata
ATATATATTTGTAAATTAACACAAGAATTTCAGCATGTTCTTGCAATTTTCTTTTGGGGTTAAAGTGTATTTAAACGGCAACAGATGAAAATTCCATCCCGATAATATTTGACATATATGTTGTCGTGCATTAATTAAATAACACGAATGTTATGTTTAGTTGTTAAAATGGAATAATATATAAATAGAATAATTATTTTTTGGAGATGAAATAAGGTAGGAATGAAGTTTAGAATTAATATTTTATTATTTAATTAGTCACTTTAAATAGTAAAAAATGATATAAGATTCAATTTTTTATTATTTAGTATATAATAGTAAGAAGAATAATAAAAAAATTAATATAAAATTACTACAAAATTATTAATTAAAGAAATAATATTCTAATACATATTAAAAATTTCAAATAGGCCTGATCTTATAAATTTAAAATTTTATAAGATTTAATTATGATATATTAATATTATATATAAATACAGTCAAAAAGGTCTGATTAATTTTTAGACAAGGTACGATTATGGGCCAACATAAGGGAGACGACCATGTGAGAGGGAAAACAAAATAAAATACTCTTCTATTTTATGTGGCTTCGCGGGACGATGGATCATCGTTATTCTGCCATCCCACCACCAATTTCATGTGACATACGCCGTGGGATGTCTGTGGAACTTCAGTTTCTTTGACTTACTGACAATTTTGACAATAAAAATTAATATCCCCTACAAAATAAAATAATAAGTAAACAATAATTCTGAGGCTGTGGAAACAGCTCAGATTTTCGTTTTTTGATGCAAGGAAGGATCCAAATATACATCAATACGGCGTTTGTCTGCGCGGGATCCAAACAAACATCACTGGAATGAGCCACCCATTACCATTATTGACTTGTGAAGAGAGACGGAAAAAAAAAAAAAACCTTCAAAAAGGCTTCCCCGTCACAAATGGATCATATAATATCTAAATATAATAACACATTAAGCAAAATACTCAACATGTAGTATAAAATCAGCAGGTACAGTAAAAGCTGGATATACTCAGTGACATAGTATAAGAGACTACCCTCGGAAGACCATCCAATTTATCTAATCTTATATAAACCCGCCACTGGGAATGTTTCCGTGGAATTAGAAAACACAAAGGAAAAAGGAAAATTAATGTCATCAGCAGCACTCCCCATCAAATTTTTGCGAGAGGGGCAGTGTTGCAAGCGGCAAGCGGCAAGAGCCAAAGACAAATAAAGAAAATTTGACAAGCAGCGGCGGTATCTCCACACGTCGAACCAACGTAACCACCATCCGGTATTTACAGGATTCAGCACCAATAAACCAAACGGAGAAACCACCCGAGAAACCAACCCTCTTGAGCTAACTACAGAGTTTCAGGATAAATAAGCCAAAAAGAAACTTCCATTTCTTACGGAGGAGCAAGGTCTAAGTGTATACTTCCATTTCCAAATGCTTATTTCAACTTCCCTAAAAGCACTGGGGAGCAGGACATATTGAGTAGTAGCAGTGGTGGTAAACTAGTAAATCAAACATAAGAATCAAGATACTGGTAGGCATGTCTTCTGTTATATTGTAGCAAGCTTGCATACGTCCGGTCCCAAATTCCAATGTATAAAGACTCATCGTCTGGGCTCAAAGACACCCCAGAAATCTCCCCAAAAAAGTCAATCTCTTGCTTCGTTGTGTACTCAGTTTTGGTGCTGTACACATGGACAAAATCTGCTGGCTCAGAAACCACCATGAACCGGCCGTCCGATGAGAAACGAATAGACCTGACGGCGCCCAAGTTTCCTTTGAGGACTGCTGTTGGCCGTGAATAGTTTCTGATGTCCCACACTCTGCATGTTTTGTCTTGATTGCCTGTGGCGAAGGTGCGCCCATCTGGGTGCCAGGCAGAAGCGAAAGAGTAATCCTGGTGGCCCACCACTGTAGCAACATTCTGCTCACACCCAAAAAACAAAATAAATAAATACATATATCATTTGATCAGTGATTTTGATCCTCCCTTTTCACCAGGAAAGGAAGGTTTAACTGCCATACCCAGGTAAATCTATTAAGATAGGAGCTTAAGCTATGTTAATTTTTTGATTTGAAAGAGGTGCATCCCTTCTCCTTAAATATGGATTAATTACCATGGACTACAATTCATAGGCCTAGCAGCAAATATAGTCATTTTTTCAAAAATGTTTTTCCATTTAACCATCACTTTTATTCAAGTCTTTCCTTGCCATATTTAATAACCACCTAAATGTCACATTCATGGCCCTTTTATATAGACCCTTCCATATGTTTTCCCCATACAGGACAGGAAAACCATGTAAACAGGTCATATGAATGTCCTCCAAATAAGAGTTAAGAAGGAAATATAGGAACTAAAAGGAAAAGCAAGAATAATGTTGGTAGTGCAATCAATTGGTATCTTTATCTTCTATATGATGTAGGATAGCCACAAGAAAATAAATATGATATAAATAATAGACGCAAAAGTACCAAGGAACATGGACAAATGTGTAGACACTAAAGGGCTTTTTCCCCCAAGAAAGTGGTTGGTCATGAAGTGAAAATGCTCTAAAAACTCAAAATGGTCTTCTGTAAAGACAACTAGAATTCCAGAAGCAACTTCCACTGATAGATACCGGCAAAGCACTCTGCACTGAAGAAGTATGAGCATGGAAGGGGCAACTAGAATGATGGCAGCTTTTGTGAAGAATGTGATACACACATTCCGTTTGCTATTCCAGCAGTCAAGTGTCATTTTCCTTTGGCTAAACCAATCTATTTTTACATGCACAATTCTGCTTACCTTTCCTGTTTGAGCATCAACAAGCAACCCATCTTGGTCATCACCAACAACAGTAATAAGCTTTCGATCTGGGCTCACTGATGTGTGCTGCAATAAAACAAGCAAGTTTAGGCACTTCAGAGCAAGGCAGCAGGGAGTTAATCAGAGAAACTTAGGGATCAGAACAAGTGTTGCTTCATTTTTGAATGCCACAGATTATATCAGTTTAAGAATGCCTAGTTAGGGAAATCTGGTGAACTAAATTTATGAAAGAGAGGGAAGCCATTACACACAGACAAATGTTAGGAAATTCATCTGTAACAAGTAATGCTACTATTATGTTAGATCCACAGAGAAAAACAAGACTGCGAAAGCAAACATCCATTAGTAATGCAGAATAATGTCACTCGCTTTTAGATAATTGCCAATAAGATTATACCAAGGTTAAAGAGTACAACCAATTGTAATGTAGAATACCACCCCTCACTTTTAGAGATCAACTAATAAATTCCTTTTGCATTATGCTTTGCCAAAAACTCTGAAAGCATCCCCCACCCGACCCCCTTCCCCAAGAAGAAAAAGGCTATCATTTTGCTATTGTTTAATATTATTGTCTAGCTAAATACCTTTTGGAACTTAAGATCAAAATTGCTTATACAAATACATGGCAGCTTATGAATTTTTTGATATGCCTATGCCATTGTACACAGACTTGTTTAATGGTTGTTCATTAAATTCCCACATGATCAAATAAACATGGTATTGATTTAAAATCAAATCATGAAAACTACTACAAACAAGAGTAGCCATACTTTTACTCCTAACCAGAGGGTCTTAACCAACTTAGCAGAAGTTCAGCTTCTGTAATTCTTCTCATGCAATGTTAATTGGATCGAGGAATGTTTCAAGACCAAAGGGATCAGAAGACACTAAAATTAGACATAATTTTCCTTTTCTTCCTATGTTGAGCAAACAAATAAATACTTAATGTGTTTCAAAAATATGATTCCCCATTTAAAAAAAGTCAAAACTATAACAGTTACAATTGTCAACAAGTTACACTGCATGTTGGGATGTATAATTTTTTTGAGAATTCTTATTGGTGACAACTTGATATGTAGGGTTTATCATGCATTTCAACCTATGTATCTCATCATTTATTACCTAACGCACACACAGTCACTAAAGCACTTCCAGTAAAATTGAAAAATAAATGTTTAATTCAGGGGGCAAGGCAACTAACATTCACTGCCCAGGGGAAGCGGAAATGATTCAAAAGCTGAAATTTCTCCATCTCATACTCTCTTACACCACAATCATTGTTGGATGCCATGAAATGGATCCTACCACTGCAAAACAGTTTCCAGATCAATATAAGTTCAATGAAAGAATAACTTGATGTGTAAGATTGAAAGGCTGCATACCTCAAGCTATCAAATATCTCAACAGCATTTGTGATTGCATTTTCATCATAAGTTGTCCGGGTGCAAAAACTTAAACCAAATTTATCCAAATGCTGCAGAATTAAGCAAAAAGAATGAATTTAATCAGTATGTTTCTCTTTTTGGTAGGCAATTGATACATATGTATGGGTAAAGGATGTAACAAAGGATGTTCAACTATTCTTGGTTGAAGGCATAAGTCAAGACCGATAGTTGAAACCAAACAGGGAGAAAGATTCCAAAGAAAAAGTAAAAACTAAAATAAAGTCCAGCCAAGAAAAAAGAAAGCAAAACACTTCTATTAGACACAAAAACCCCTAGGGTAGCCAAAGAAACCTCCAATTCACTGCTTTGCAAGGCCTGAATTGAACACCCAGGCCAGGCATCAGCAAGTGGTCACTCCAGCATCATGCATGTCACTTTAGCAGTAGCTGCACAATGCATATGTAGCACTTCTTAACAAATGAAAACCAACTATTGGGTGAATCCCCACAAGTCAAACAGAAATAACAACACAAGAAGTCCTCAATTGATTCAACTACTCACTAGCCTATAATGGTCGATGGTTTCAAGAGTTGATGGGAGGTGATTTTTTGTTCTCATTTTTCCTCCCTTTCTTAATTGCTGAGCTACAAGGTTTGTAACCTTTGCAGAAGCTACATCATCAGCCGATTCACCAAGTTGTTGTGATTCCTTTGACTTCAAGGGTTGGTTCAGCAGCATCCTCTTCTTCCTTCTCCACTTTGCTATTTTCATTGGTACCAAATTCAGGTTCCGATTTACATGTGTTTTGTGGACCCTGGGTGTTTAAATCCTGTGTATAGTATTGCAGTTTGGCGACTTCATCAACCTGGGCATCCTCAATAGCAGTGAAAGTATTGGAAGTAAGCACCTGGGGATCGGGTGGGCAATTCTTAATCTTGGAACCTGGATTGGCAGTGATGCAAACTCAGTTCTCATGCTATCAGGCCTAGGAGGCTTGATGGAGCGAGTTGTATCCACAGGAGGCTGTGGTTTAGCTGAAAAAAATTTTAGTTGATAAACTTTGGTTTGGAGAATCTTGCGGCTTCCTAAGCAATGTCTGAACAGTTTGCAAGTACAACAACAATGGGATTACCATTGGAAGTCAAATTTCAATTCCTACTACTTTGTCCATTCCTGAATCAGTGATAACCACCAAGTCAGAAGTATTGGGTAATGATGAACCAATTTCAATCTCTACCTATACTCTACCATATCCAACCCTTCTGTGTAATTCAGTGGGGGTACAAATACATTGACTTTCCAATTGCACTTACCACATAATTAAGGCCTTTTGGGGTCAAAAATTCAAGGGAAACATTGCAAAATTTAACCATAGTGGTCATGTTGTTTTGCTCCTCTTTATTGAGAGCCATTCTCACGTGCCACCTTCTCAGGACATAGTGGTAATCCAGAAAGTTGTCTTCTGACAATGTTCCATGGCACAGCCTCTACCATCTTTGATGTATTATCTTCACATTCAAATTTGAAGAAAAAAGAACCTTCTTCTTTCAGCATAACTTGCTATAGGCCAAACCTTGCCCCATAATTGCTTGGAAATGGTATCAACAACAGGGAATTCAACCTTTTTTTTTCCTCCAATAAGTATCCAACAAGAGTGGTTTCCCACTTAGTTTTGCCTTCCTGCGCAACCTCCAAAGGAGGGTGAACCACAAATTTTGGCCCTTGTTTACTACTAGGTGGGAAGAAATGCAGATTGGTTCGAAGCTTTACAGGTACTTTTGCAACAACAGAAAACCAGGCAGATGTAAGGTACATCCTTTTGCTTTCCATATCAGGCTGATCGTGGGTTACCAACCTTTGTTTTTCATTTATCAAGGGTTGGGTTCCTTGAGTTCTCCTACTAGGCTTGAGTTCAGATAGTTTGTCCACAAAAATGGTTGCTAATTTCAATCAATGAATCTTATACGGCCTCCAATGAAACCAATTCTTGACTGATAATCAGTATAACATTTCCTTTTGATCCTATAAAACTTCAGAAAATACAGGCAGAGGAATTGCCTCGTGCCTCTATCTGTCAAGAAAAAATCTTTTTGTGCACTGTAACAGCATCTTCAGATGATTTTCCTGGTTGCTCCTCAACAATTGGCCCAACAACTTCCTCGAGGGTTACAACATATTTAATTACCACAGCCAGCAGGGAAGCATCACCGTGGTTGTCACACTCCACAACAGTTTGGTTGAGAGCACCATCCTCACATAACTCGGCTTCCATAACAGGTACACAATCCTCATGGTCGTTGTGAAAATAAGCTTTTGTAATGCAGTCTCTAGACCCAGGAATAAAGTCTTCAATTGTTTCAATAGTGATTACATGGAGCCGCAGGCTCCTCTTTTCATTTGTTGGTGATGTTCTATTGGATTTCAAATGGAAAATTTTTAGCCGCTCTTGATTTAGGACAGGAAGGTAATGAAGAGCTAAATACCTCTCATCAAACTTTTCCTTCATCTTGGTCCAAATAGTGACCAGGGGATGCCTTCATTTTTAGCGGGTGTCTTGGTAATGTTGCCACCAAGTTATGGTGGCTCATTTAAGTTTGGTAGCGACAAACCTCAATTTCCTTTGTTTTGTCATACTTTTTTGCAGATCAAATAAGACTCCAAGGAAATCATCCAATTAATGTAGACTTTAGGATCACACTTGCCATCAAAAACAGGAATATCACAGTGGATGATTTTTTTCAGCACCAAAGACTGGCCACCTTTCGAAACTTCACGGAGCGGCAATCTCTTTAGGATTTCATCTAGCTTTTTCCACATATGAGAATTAGCTCGCTTCAATTTACCAAGTTCTTTGAAATTTGTTTCGGTCATGATGGTACTTCTTTTATAGATCTAATACACATGAGCCATAACCTTCTCTGATACCAAATGATGTTGACACATGATTGGAAATAACTAGAACTTCGATTAATGAAAGGACAACTAAAATTACAAGTACAAAAGTTGTGAAATCATTCACTCTTTATAGGGACCCACTTTTGGTAATCTTTAAAGGAATCGTTAAATCTAAGTGTTGAGAATCACTCAAAAAATAGAGGACTTAAACTTGATTAAACTTAGACTATATTATCCTAAAGACTTAACTGTTTTAAATAGAGGACTCCTAACACAATGGGAAAAGGACAAACAGCCACTAATATTAAATATAGCACCTAGGAAATCTTGATTATCTCCTAGGCATGAACTTGGAACTTCATGCGGATATCCAAACTATACTAAATTAAAAAAGATTTACTTTGATTCCCTTTAATTTTATTTTATTTAAAAGATTATGATTTTATTTACTTTTATTATGTTGCGATTTTATTTGATTGAGATTTTCTTTTATTTTAAGAATTTAAGTTATATTTAGTTAGGAAATTATATTTCTTGCCAACTTAGTAGGATTCGGGTTCTCTATATAAGGACCCTATTTCTATTGTTTAAGGGAGATGAATAAATGCTTTGAGAAACTGAATGCAATTGAGTAATTGTGACTTCCTTCTCCCTCTCCCAATTGGTTTCTTCTTTTTCTTGTCTCTACCCCTCTAATATCTATTCTTGTCTCTACCCCTCTATCTCTTTTCCCTACTTTTGTCCTTCCCTACAACAAATTAAAGTTGATGATTTGAATAAAAATTAATTCAATGTTATTCTTTTCTCTCTCTTGGTGCCTACTCTCTCCCCCTCTGGTTTCTCCTTCTCCTTCCCCTGGTTCTCCTTCTGTTTTTTCTCCTACCCTGATTTCTCTTTCCATTCTCCTATTCTTCCCCTTCCCTACATAAGAACTCAAAGGCTGTTGGCTTGGCATGCTCTTGGAAATCATCTGCCTTCTTTGGGACTTTCACTGCCGTTGGGAAAGGGAGAAAACCACCATTCGAGAAATGCTCACAATTAATGTGAGCAGTGGGGTGTCCTTTTAGATTTTGGGTTGGGTCATCCAGGTTGTTTGGGTTGCCACATATATGGTTTGATACTACAACACAGTTATGGTCACTTATGTGCAGTTTATGGGCAGAAGGGTCAATTGGTGAAAATTTATAATAATGTGCAAAATTGAAGATGAAAACCAGCTGTAGCAACTAGACAAATTTGAAAACTATATCTACTTGGTTTTCAGTAGTTCTGAATCTTCAACTAAAATAGAACCAAAACAGTTCCAAATACAACAAATTTTCTAGAGATGATGAAAAGATAATCAAAAAATATAGGACATTAAAGTAACTGAAGAGTTGCCCACCTTGCATGCAAGTTCTCCTTGGAACCCCCCAGCAACCAAGAAATTATGTTTGACTGCTAGTGTACTAATGTGAGCTTGCGAGAAGCCTTCTAGCAAACTTCCCTGGTGTTTCTGCATGCCCAGGCAATAAATGCCAATCAGTCAATAATAACAAATGAAGAATCATAAATGTGCATAGGCACTAAAAGCACTTTGGGAGGACGATGACTCAATGCACAGTCCTTCCAACATTCTGGGAACCAGGAAGGATCATATTTGCAAGGCTTTACCCCAACAATGCAAAGATATTTCTGTAGATTGAACCCACAACTTATATGTTACAATGGAACATGTAAATTATGAAGAGCTGCACAGGACAATGAAGATATAATGCCAGGAAAAAAAAAAACGTTTTAAAGCCCTGGTTTTAATAGAACTAGATATCATACCTCTGTGGGCGCAACATGCCCAGCAAAATTAATGACCTCGGACAAATTTTGAGACAATGAAGACCAATGCTGGACAGAATAATTGGACATGAGGTACACATCATGTTTTGAAGTAGCACAAACCAGGTTCCTCAGCTGAAAATGAAGAATTGTAGGTTTCACCAAACATGAATTGTAGAAGAACTTGAAATACTTTCCACTATTCTCCACTTGTTTGCATTCCTTGTCAACCCTCTCACTCAACGGAGGAAAGTCCTCATAATTCTTGTACTGCTCAAACCTTGTCAACCTATATTTTTCTCTTGTTATATTCAATCTGTCCCATGGAATACCCTGGATATCTTCGCCTTGCCTCGCCAGGGCAGTTGAGGTATCAGTCACCTTTGTAAGCAAATCATACTCATCCAATTCAAAATTTGCACCATCTCTATCATTATACTCTTCGTCCACATTTTCAACAATATCAGCAACATCCTGTTCTTCAACCATGGGATCAAATTCATCCACTTGATGATAGGCCATGGTTTTGCCTGCATTTAAGTGCTGAACAATATTAGAGCAACAAGATTAGGTTTGCAAGAGATAAGCATTTCTCCACCACCCAACTGCTCAATACCAAACCCAGAAACAAATGATTCTACAGAAAGTGCAAAGTCTGAAAGAGCAAATGGGGTAGCAAGTGGGAAGGAGGCATTTACTATCTTCCATTACAGTGCTGGAAGTAAGAGAAAGCAAATACAAGAAATGCAAAACACCAGGAATGGCCACCGCAATAAAATATTACAGAGAGGCACAGAAAGGGAGCATAATTGCCATAGTACACTTCTATTCCCCTTAGGGAGACTAGCTTATAGTAAAATAATTTTCAACAAGTTATGAATTGGAAACCAGAAGGGCCAAAACACAATATTCGGAGAATCCCTAGAACAAAAAGTGAAATTAAATAAAGAATAGAAGAAGAATAACCAATTAACTAAACTGAAAAATGTTTTCTCTCGCAAAGCAGGAATTCGATTCCAAAATCTCTCTCTCACTACGTAACTCACTTGAGAACATTCGAATAAAAATATGAAATGCAACAGAAACCCTTAAAAAATCGTTTCATTCAGCATAAACACACACACACACACACACAAATGATACAGCAAAAGGGACCGGCAAGCAAACCAACAAATTACATCCAGGAAAACTGGGCAGAGAAAGAAGGCGAAAATCATGAGAGAACGGGAACGCAAGATCTCTTACGAGTTTCAGGTCAAATGGAGACTGAACGAATCAGCTTTTTTTGTTCAATTCCAATATTCTGGATGACCCTTTCTCGCTCCCCGCTTCCTTATCTAGATTTTCTCTGCCTTTTTCCTGTTTTGTCGGCAAAAATCGTCCGTAGCGAGGAAGCGGAACAGAGGGGCTATCCGCGCAACTCGCGTGTGTTTAAGTGCCTAGGAGAGAGAAAGGAGGACAGATGCAGAGCTTGACATCAGAAAAGGAAGCAGAAGACAGACAGAGCACTCGAATGAAGGGTCGACACAGTTACAAAGACATCTACGTGGACTCCAGTGGCAGAAAGTGCTATGCTAAACCCTTCGCCTTTTCACCCATATCTGCTGCGTACTGATTCAAGGCCAGTTTACAATGGCACACCTAATAAACTAAAAAACCCAACAAATTTACTTATAAACTAGAATTCATATTATTTATAAGCAACTTCATTTATTACCATTATTACATTTCATATAAATTTGCCTACCATTTGAATTCGAGTCACACTAAACTAAGTTTAATAGAGAATGCCAAAGTCATCTCATACATCCGTCGAACTCGGTATTATCATTCATTAACAAATTAAAACTCAACTCAATTTATTTGAACGCTTCGAGCATGATAGATTTAACTTAACTTTAAAAACAGTATTATTTTTTAAATTTTCTCTTTTTCATCTAAGTAACTTTTTTTTTATAAGAAGCACCATCAGAAACTCTAATCCAACCTACCGGATGCTTGGACGAGTTAAATGAATTTCTTCGGCAGTGTGTTATTAGAAAAGAAATTGAATTAACAAAAATAGTAACAATACACTAATTTGGTAACTAAATAAATAAATTCATAGCATTGAACGAATAGTGGAAATCTCAAATCAGTCTTGTTTGTGCTTTCAATCATCATCACAGCCACCTCGTTGAATGAATGATTCAAACGGCCGTGCAGGCCACGTTCAGTCATAAAAACAATCCAGGGAAAGCATCGGTCACGGAGCAGCCTAGACATCGTGATAATGGATGATGGCCTTTTGTGTTTCATATGAGTGCGTCGCGCTAAGCCTGCTCTTTTCTTCTCGGCGAGTGAACTACTAAGCTGAAGGCATGCTTCCCATTTCTAATAACGACGGTAAAATAATTAAAGGTCAGGGGAATAAAGAAGTCGTACCATGGCCTTTTTTTATATATCTTAATTTTTTTTCTGTAGATATAGCAAAGACAATATCAATTCTAACCATTATGATTCTATGGGCACCATCATTATATGCTTTGCCTCTTCTGCAAACACTTGATTTGGGCAGAGGCCTGTATTATAAAAATGTTACAGCCATTTTGAAAAAAAAATAAAAATACTATGAAAATAATGATTATGATAATTTAGATACCAAAAACAATATGTCAATTAACACTCCAATGCAATGGGCAATTCAGTTGAAGTCAGATGGGGATAAAAAGAGAAAGGCATCCCTCGTGCCCAAAAAACTCTAAAATAGGTGATGAAAAGAATACTTATATTCTCAAAAAAAAAATAAATAATAATAAAATAAAATGACAAGCACAGATTCATATATCTACTGAAACCAAGTACTTTATTGTTACAAGGTAGTATTTATATTGTGCGTTCTTTGTGCATAAAACATTAGAACATTTTGACGGAAGCTGCTTGGAAGGCAAAATAGCTGAAAGAGATGCCTTTGAACTTCAGTATTTTCTGTTCTACCCAGTGAACCATTATAGATGCGTAGGTAGCTCCAAAACAATTAATTATACAAGCTTTTTCCTTAGCAAAAAGGCATGTGGAAAATAATCATATAGGGTTAGAAACCCAATGAACTCACAAGACAAATATCTGGCTCAAGCTGACATTTTGGTGAACCATTAAATAAAGCTCCCATATCACATGGCCTATGAAAGGTGTTTACCTGCATATTGTAAGGAGAGAGATTTTATGATTTAATATTATGACTACTAAGCAATTGGGTGTCAATAAATTAGGTGAAGAAAGAACAAGCACAACCAAGTTCCAAAGAGCAAAGCACATCATTCTGTAATGTCATAAAATGTTTGTCTGGCCCGTATCTGTCCAGTCAGCCGTGCTACTGCTGTGTGGCCATCAGAAGTCAAATCATCACTTTAGGAGCATAAACTATCGATCATCCCAACCTAGAAGGAACCATCCAAAATACTCCAATATGTCTGCATTGTTCATCATCAGTGCAAGAACACTCTTTGCATACAGCCTTTCTAAAATCAGGGCTTTGAACCATATGCAAATAACTCATTGCTCTATGTTGGCAAAGGCACAAGTACTAGCAAATTATGTTTTCAGGTTTCTTCGACAATATAGCCAGGACATATAGAATTGACTAAAGAAGATTAACATAGCCAATGGCAGCACCACAAAATGTTCCCTTGATGTTGAAGGCATACCATGGCTTATAGGATGGGAAGACAGCATTGATAAAGATATTGGCATTAGCATTAATCGTGGTTATATCGATATTAAATGATACATATAAGCATTGAATGTATCGGAGGAACAAAACCTTTCTAAAATTTACAAATTGAAAGAATTGTATTAGTCGATATATTAATCAAATATCGGTCTTATCTATCGATATGAAAATATATCATGATATTGTCACTGTTATAATAAATATTGGTGACAAGGTAGCCGATATCAATACATATCGACTGATTATATCGTATCGACAGATATTTATATTGGTGAGATCAACTTATTGTATCACTGTTTTATCCCAACAGCATATCAAACATGCATAGACACACATCAAGCATTCCACAACTATTTCCAAGAAAACAAATGTGGAATAAGATAATATTTCAGTTAAATCCAACTGACAAAAGATACAATACCATATAATACAGGATCACAAACTGGCGCAACATAGACATCAAGGAAACTATTGGATTATGCTCGTCCACTTTGAAGCACTCACAGTTTCTCTATTTGCCATTAAATGTCCTCAATTACAACTTAATCGACATTCTGTCCTATAAAGCAATTTCCTCAGCCAATAGGAACATTATGTTTCATTTCCAGTCAACCATCAGCAAGACAATTCTTCCAAAACAGAATTTCTTAGACACTGGAATCCCGAAGTGTGGCCACAGAACTGTGGCTTCACTTTTCATCCCAAGAAGCATCTATCTCAACGTATTACTCTCCCTCCATGTGAAATCTGAAGCATCATGCCACCCAATAGTAGTTCTGATTGCCGACTTTATACATTAATAACGAATGGTGGAATTTAAGTTCCAGCACTATATCCCAAAAGCCATAGTTGTTTCTAATTGCACTCAGCTAGTAAATCAGAGAAGTTGGTGTCATCTGTGAATCTCACACAAAACGCTTACTGCCTATCTTGGATTCGTTTTGAGTCAACCAACTCTGCCTCAGCCTGAATCTTAGCTAGTAGTAGAAATTCCACAATATTTGAATCTTTCCTAACAGTAGCTATTTGGTGCAAGTTGTCACATAGATCGCTAAGTTTCACTTACTCAATAACCTTTCTACTTTGGTGAGGATTCACATGCAGCTTTTGCCACAAAACATTGAGTTAAACATATATTGCAATGTGTACAACTCACACGTTGAAAATAGCTCACTTGCTAACGCCAAAAGCTATCCATGCATTTAATTTTCGACATGAAATACACAGTGGAAAAATGTGTTACTTCCTTGACGTAGAAGGCCCACCACCTTTACCACTAGCACTATAACTGGCTTCTACGGTCTAAAGGTTCCTGTCTTGCCTGACAAGAAGTGCTTCATCAGCATCCTCACAAGTTTGAAAGTCTGAATCAGGCCCATCAAACAGATGCTAAGATTAATCATCTGTTTGGTTATCCTCAATAAAATCTTCACACTTGTGGTACAAAATGGGATATCACCGTCAGTGTAATCAAAACAATGATATTAACTGCAGCTTTCCCCTTTCTCATTTTATCCTCTTCCATTCTAAACTAAGTCCAGCAAGTGCTCCTTTATCCTCGAAGCTTCATTTATCTCTATAAGTGCATCATTGTCATCATACACACTCCACCAAGAATACACATTGCTGCTTCACACTTGGAATTTGGAGATCTTTTTTAACTGATTCTTTGTGATATTTTACACCCTTGCTTGAACCCATTCAAAAACAATTGGATGATCACAAAATTAGAAAAGATTGGCTTTCCTTATTGCCCCTTCTAATTCACTTTGAACAGTTCTCAGTGTTGCACCAATGTTCGTTTTATTGGGCAGTCCAAACTCCTTTCTAAAGTCTCCTTCACAGTTGTGATCCCCAAAACTTCCCACACCACACCAAAAGCCATCTTTTCTCCACCTCAATCAACTCCTTTAGAAATTCCCTTGCTGGAATCACAAAAGCACAGATTTGTGAGAGTTCTTCAAACTTCATTAAGAATTCCTAGAGATATGTTTTCAGTATAATCCCTTACTAAGTTTCAACTGCATGAATTTTAAGGGCATGTTCACTATCAATTAATGCTTCTATGCTTCCATTTTAGGCAATGGTTTTTTCAGGTCTGGGTCCCAGGCAACAAGCTCAAGCCGAAGGCCATAAGAGGTGTCCACAATCTTATATCTGTCCTAAAGTTCACCAAACATTGGAGAACGTCAAGGTCTAGGCAAGATGAACAGGTTTTGAATAACAAGAGCCTCCATTGAGATGAGAGCATAAGTAGTTTCTGGAGCTTATAGGCCAAGTTAAAGGAAGTGGTCAACCTGAAGCTAGCTTCTTGAGCTGCAAGTCCTTCTGCAGCCGGAGTTAGACAAACACAAAGTTGATAGTATGGTTTCATCGCATTCATTGGTGTGGCTGGAGTTGGGATAGTAAAATCTCAATGATAGTTGGGTGATGATGGATCATAGATACAGTGAAGCCAAGCTAAGATAGTGATAAATAGGTGTGGCATTTAGAAAGAATGTGGAGGGCGAAGCAGTGCTTCGTCAGAAAGGAGCAAGTTTCTGAGCTTTTGCACGAAGCAGATGCTGTTTTGCTTTGGTACTTTCCCATCCATAAGTCGCCATGAATAATTATCGGAGCTGAACAAGCAACAAAGACAAACAACGTTTTCTTTTCTGGCTAGGAGCCATATTGATACAACTGGTACTTATTCAATACAAAATACTGAAGATAGAACGTCAGATTGATAGTAAAAACCTGTCTTTGCATCTGGTATGGCAAGGCTACAGGAGACGGACATTTTCACTATTTTGTACAACAAGAAGCTTCGACTTGGAAAAACTATGTAAGAAAATAATGGTTTGCAGAAACAAAGGTTTGCCAATCAACAGATGCTCTGGCAACTAGTATTTTAACCAAATGGACAAACATTATTGTTAGTATTTCCATCTAAAGCAATTTAATAAGTTCAGAAACTGAAGGGTCAAGTAGCTATGATCACTCCCAAATGCACTGTCACCTACACACGATTCCTAAACAGAAGCGAATCCAATGCTTGTTCACAAGCACGGCTCATGTGAATAATAATTCTCTGAACTTTCATTTTAATTTTGTCAGGCGGCTCATTGTAATAGAACAATTAACACCATAAAAAACAACACCAAAACCCCGGCGCAGGGATTCGATCCTTGGTCTTGGAAGGACGCTATAAGACTTTATTTAACTACTGTAACAGCAACAGCATTGACAATTTTTCCAACTGTTGCTCAAATTGGGCTCTTTCTAAGCATGATTAGCGGAATTTCACAAAAAAATTCAAATGGGAATTGAGGAAAGGAAGTAATACATTAACGAAGACATTGATGCATAAAATAAAATAAACACCATCTAAACCTTTTTTTTTTTTTAAAAAAAGCAAAAATAAAATTAACAAATTTGATTACCATGTAGTAACATATATATGATTATATACAACCCCAAAATTTAAATATAAAAGAAATTTTGACTGTAATTTTAACCCCCGCCCACAAAAAAAAAAAAAAAAACACCAGGGTACTAATAGTCCTGAAGATATTCATATACAGAGAAGCGATCATACAGCAGAGAGCCGTCAGCAGCATAGTGAAGAAGATAATAGCAGTTTTCACAGAAATAACAAGGATTTAACCCTGCCCACTTGTCATCGACCGTCACCTTGGTGGCTTTATAGATTGCGCAGACAGAACACTTCTTCAGAGAGAACTTCTGTTGAAAACAGAGTAATGGGTAAGCTGTCCTGCTCTGTACATCCTCAGGGTGAATCAACCTCATGTCCCTTATCACAACTGCATGCTTGCAATCCCCCTGCAGAAGCCAGAGGCAATATGTCACCGAGAATGAGTTAATGTGGTCTAATTAACTATCATGTGAATTTTCTACTCGAAATGTGTTGACGTGATAAAAGCATGTATTTCTCCTTTCATGTTGTAAAGAACTGAGTACTATATGGAGGCTTGACATACAGTGAACCATACCAACCCTCATCTATCTTTGGCCACAATTTAACCATCTTAATCTGACCTGTCCTAGTTAACATGTAAGCATATGTCTTTGTAGCTTTCTTTTGTTGTTTTTTCTGGATAAGTTTTCCTTCAATGTCTAGTTTCAAAGCAAAAAACCCTGCCTTTCCAAAACTAAACTATAGTAAGTTCATCACTAGTAACAGACACCAAAGAGTACTTATGTTTTTTGGGGGTTGGGTTGGGTTTTTTTTTTTTTCGGGTTTTTTTGGTGGGGGGGGGGGGTCAGGATCCTAAC
>JAOVVI020005059.1:0-16908 GCA_028571085.2 Nepenthes alata
ATTAAACAAGTTATATTATTTAAAAAATAATGATTAGTACGCGTCCCCGGCCATTAAATCAGGGTATATAAATAACAATGGCCTTAGGGTTTTCTTCCTTCGAAAGAAGAATCACAAGCGCAAGTCTTCCGCTCACGTAATACACTCGCATATTCTATTTTTCTTTATTGGAAGATAAGGTTTGTCTCTCCAATTCTTCAGCTGAATCTTCGAGGTAATTATCAGAATTCAGAAGATGAAAAAATCGATTTTGAATGTTTGATCCACGAGTATTATCATGATTTCCATTTAACTTAGGGCAGTTGCCTCTGATGAATTGATTTCGTAGTTGGATGCATTATTTATATAACTTTACCGTTGCTATTTGGAATTTGGATCTAGTTCTTGAATTCATTGTTCTTCTACAGTGATCTGTTTGAATTATTTGTATAACTTTCTCGTTGCTCTTTGGAATTTGGATCTATTTCTCGAATTCATCGTTCTTCTACAGAGATCTTCTTGCATTATTTGTATAACTTTCCTGTTGCTCTTCGGAATTTCAATCTATTTCTTGAACTCATCGTTCTGTATAACTTTCCTGTTGCTCTTTGGAATTTCGTTCTATTTATTGAATTTCTCGTTTTCAACAGAAATCTGCATGCCGTATTTGTATAACTTTCCTGTTGGTATTTTGAATTTCGTTCTGTCTGATCTTATTTTTCCGTTCTCCTACAGAGATTTGCCTATTTTAATACACTAGATTTATGGACATGATAACGGTTGAGAAAAGTAGTCAGTAATGGAGGTTGGTGGTCTTAATTTTGTTTTGGTTTTACGCGTATGTGATATAAATTTAATTACTTGCTTCAATTTCCTGACTAAATGTTCCGCTAAGGCTATGTTTTGTTTTGGTGTTTATGTGATGGCAGATTTCCAATCTCGATATTTGTTTCGGGCAAAAAAGTTGTTTTTGCTAGGCGTTGAAAAAAAAATGAAGTCATTTTTTTATTCTGAAGGTGATCTTTTTGTTCTGAATTCAGAACCTGATGTCGAGCATTGTTCATGATCCGCTCTGCCTCTGAAATGATTTGACATGGACTTAAATCGGTGTCTCTTATTTGGTTGTTTGATTCATTCAGTGGATATCTCAAGGAACTACAATTCATGAATTTGATTTGACATGAACTGGAATGGGTATATCTTATTTGGGATTAAGGGCTCTATCACTTAAAAAAGATAGAGAGACTTGTTCTTTTTATCTCTAATCGTTTATTTTTAAATAGATGATTGTGTTATAATTATTTTAAAATAATCGATTTTAACTGATTTTTAAATTTTTTAAAAAATAGTTAAATTACAATCATACATTAAAAGTATAAATGGTTAAGATATAGAGAACGAGCCTTTCTATCTCTATGAGAGATGGAGCTTCCCCAAATCCATATTATTTGGTTGTTTGATTCATTCAATGAGGATCTCAAGGAACTACTTATCATGAAAATGATTTGACATGAATTGGAATCAGTGTCTATTATTTGGTTTGATTCATTCAATGGATATCTCTCTTTCTCTCTCTCTCTCTGATAAGTAAATCTCTATTACTTAAGCAAAGATATGTACACAAAATTCCCCATCAAAACTAGAACAGGACAAAACTATCCGCCCCTACCCAACAAAAAGCCTCAAAAGACCAACCAAAAAAAAAAAACAAAAGATATGTTGCTTTAAAAACTCGCTTGTAGACAGGAAGAAACAAATTGAACCATGAGAATGACAAAAAAAATCTGAATTGAAAGACTTACAGGTCCCTGCATAGCTCATTCATAGATCGATAGCAAGGCACCACCAAGAAATCGAAGATCAAACGAAGGTATCAACTCTGTCGAGGTTGTCCCTCTCAAAAAGGCATTTGTTCGATCCTTCCAGATAAAATGAACTGTAGCTGCAAGAGCAACTTTGGCCATTTGATTTTTCTCATGCTTCCCCTTCCTTTTAATCGACGCCCAAATGATCACCCTATTCAAGTCTTTATATGGCCAAGAGCACCCAATTTTACTCCAAGAAATATCTTACTCTTGAAGAACAAATGATTAACAATCTCGCTAGAATTCTTACTAAAACACATTTCGAGGGGTTATGAAGAAAATCTGTCCATTGTACCAAAAGGATCCCTAATTGCCAACCAGAAAATAAATGTATGAGAGGGGTGGTATTTTGGGTTCCAAACAAGATGTGCCCAGTCGACCTTTGGATGAACAAGTTAGAAGATTCTCCACTCAGATTTAACAAAGAATCTCTCACGATTTCTCAAAGCCCATATAATAATTTCCGCAATCTAGATTGGGATTACAATCAAGCCATGATGTAATGAGAGATCCCATAGCCACAAGGACACACATATGCATCTTCTTCTAGCACCACAAATGACATAATCAACTCTGACGTCTTGTGGGAGACCAGAATCCAAAGTAATCCTATTAGGAAAAGAGATGGTAAGGGTCTCTAAAGGATGGCACTAATCTGACCAAAAGTCTTAATATTTATTTTTCTTGATTGAAATTTCACCTTTTTTATATTAAGTGTTCTTTCCATTGCCCATCATGTTGCACACAAAAGGTCTCAAATGAATCCATAAATGATCTTGCGGAAGCTCCACAGCATTGATTCCAGAATCTTACCATAAATGATCTTGCGGAAGCTCCACAGCATTGATTCCAGAATCTTAATTGTCTAGATATATTAAAATTCTAATACGGTATTTTCTTAGCCAGTGCACCCAAACAGAGTTATCAATACTGCTGAGAATCTTCCACAATTGTCCCTCTAGGAAAGCTTTATTCCAGGCTTGCATATTCCTAATAACAAGGCCATCTTCATCTTTAGGTTTACACGTCTTCCCGTGCCACCTTTGTAGAGGATTTGTTGTTGTTTGACCCATGCTACATCAAATAATGCCTTTGATGCCTTTCAAAACAACTTTAGAAAGGATGAAAATAAAAGACTAGTAGGAGTGGATGTTAGATAAGATAGATGATATAAACTAAAGCCTACCTCCAAAGGAGAGATATCTATTTTTCTAAAACGTTCGCCCAAAAATCACGTTGATAAGGACTTGACAGTTAGAAGCAGTGAGGCAATTTGCTATGAGAGGAATACCCAGATATTTAACAGCATCTTGAAGCTAGTAATCTTGAGGATATCATCCATAACGTCCTGGTCACTAGAGCATATAAAACATCCACTGTCTATGACATTCAATGGAGATCTCAATCAACTACTTTTCATGAAAATGATTTGACATGAACTGGAATTGGTATCTATTGTTTGGTTGTTTGATTTATTGAGTGGAGATCTCAATGAACTACATATCATGAAAATGAAAAAGTTCTGAAGCATGTTTTTAGGCCCTAGAAACAATATTTGGAATTGGCATGTTCCAAATATAATGAGCAATGATAAAGAGTAATGTTTTAAGCATGTTCTGAAGCATGAAAAAGGGGATCTGATCCAAAGATGGCCAGTTTTAAACAAATTTCCCTTATAATTTTCTTTCCCCTGAATGTTCTGGAGTGCAATTGGCAATTAGACATTACTCTTTATTTGGAATTTTTTATTACAATATTGTGCATCGCTGTTATGTCATGGAAATGAAACAATTTTGTAGCATTTTTATGCCTCACAGATTTCAGATGGTAAATTGAAGATCTGATCTAATGACAGCCTGATTTAACCAGATTTCTCTTACTATCTTCTTTTCCCCGAATATTCTAGTGCAATTGGCAATTAGAGGATTATTCTTTGGACTTTATTTTCTCTGTTGTGCGTCATGTCAAAATTATTCTAGAAGAATGATGTAGTAGATGCTGTAAGAGTTCCGGATCAGAATAATCAATCTGATTTTCTGGTATAAATAGTAGAAATTATCTGTGTTTTCACTACTCAAATAGGTTATTCAGAAAATACTAGAAGACAATTTTGACAAGATATTGATGGTGTGATGCAAAGGAGAGAATTTTTGTAGTTGGAGATTTCAATGGGCATATATGCAAGGATAACAAGGGATGTGAATTAGGACATGTGGATTTTAATTTGTTAATTAGAATGATTTTGTTTCTCATATGATGTTATAATTCCAACATTTAAAAAAAAAAGATGAACAATTATTTTCTTGCAAGAAGAAACCTAATACTAATCAATTGAATTAATTTTCAATAAGAAATTTTGATAGAATGTGTTGTAACTATTGTAAAATTATCCATGGAGAGAGTTTAACTACACTATGTAGACCTTTGGTAATAATTGTAAGCGTTAGAAGATGAAAGAGAAAAAAAATATAACATTTAAGTGTGAGATGAGCAGATGGGAAATCTAGAGGGAGGAAACATAATACAATTCAGAGATAAGATGTTGAAAGAAAATATTTGGACAGTGGATGATGAGGAAGGCACAAATAATGTGTGGAATAATATGTTCAATTGTATTAAGATTATAGCAAAGGATGTTCCAGAAGAATGTAGAGGAGTATGTAATACGATATGAGTAGGGGAGATATACTTTATTACCTATATTTTTATACAAATAATCCAAAATTATACTAATTATTGTGGTGTTCTATAATGAGTCATGTCAGGAATTTTTGGGAACGAGCAATTGAACAAAGACTAAAACAAGAAACAAACATGTTTGAAAATAATCTTTCATGCCATCACACTTGACCACTAAAGTTGTATATTTGTTAGTAAGGTTAATAGAGAAATTAGGAAAAAGTTAAGGGATATACACATGAATTTGTTGATCTAGTAGAAGGCTTGTGAGAGGATGCTGAGGAAAGTGTTATGGTGGATATGAGAAAAAGAAAGAAGTTGGTAGAAAACATAGAGATGCTATCAACTATATGTATGACAAGGTAATGACTAGTCAGAACTAGAGGTGTGACACCAATTTCCGTTTTACAATAGGAGTGCTCTAAGTATTAACTTTGACCTCTTACCTATTTACCTGAGTTACACAAATGAACTTACTAGAAATATTTAAGTGAGGTGCTCTAGTTTATATTTTTTGCAGAGGATTTTGTTTTAATTGATGATATTAGAGGAGTGGAAGTATAGTTTGAACTATGGATGGAGGAGCTACATTTTAAGGAGCCCAAGCTAAGTCAGAATAAAACAAAATGCATTGATTTTTAGTTATTTTTAAGTGAGCTATAATCAAGTTAAAATTAAATAGCAAAAGATCCCTAAAAATGATAGATCTTGTTTCCTTTGATCTATGGTTGAAGAAAATGGATGGGTTGACCAAGATGATTTAAAGAATTTAAATTGGTTGGTTAAATTTGAGAATGCATCAAGATTGCTTTGTAACCAGAAAGTACCCTAATATTAAAAAAATACTTTATAGGATAAATATTAAACCAATTATATTTTACACTTTAAAATATTTTATACTTGAAGACAAGAATTCAATGATGATGTTGCATTATAATAGCTGAATGGAGGAAGTGAATTCATATAGCTGACGACTTTACCTGGTGGAACTTAAGGCTATATTGATGATGATGTTTTATGTTAGAGCTATGTATATTTGCTGATTTAACTTTATTGCTGCTGTGAGATCACCTTATTATTTGTTTCTACTAGACCAAATCCGAGTCTTCTATGAGGAATTTATGTTCTCTATGTATATGACAACCGCCCCAAAAAAATTGGTAGTACTGTGGATTTATCACAGAATTCTCAATACTAGTCTGGTGCAATAATCTATTGATGCTTACGAGTATTTTTTGTTGTGCTTTTCAGGTTAAGGTTACCTTTATTTCCCCTTTATCATAACTTCACGAAATACTATTTGTCTCCTCTCTCTGAGGAGGTTCAACTTCGAAGCTGCTTCCATCATATTTTGGTAATTTCTCGTTCTCTCACTAGAACAGGGAATGCTGCAAGATGTGTTCAACAGCTACGGATTCTTGCTCTGAGCTCAAAATACTTGCAGCTCTGTTAGAGCTACCGTTGATCACCTTGGACAAAAATGCACTCAATGTTGATAGTCAATTCTCTTTCAAAGCTTACATGCCTACCGTGGACACAAATATGAAAGATTATCTCGTGACAACATATGAGCTCTGTGAAGACGGTTGAGCTTTTTAATCTTTGGTATCAGTAGATTATTTTAGCTTATAAATAGCCTCAGCAGACGAAGTAGATTTTATTTTGTAAAATAACTTATCAAATCAGATGATGGAGAACAAAGCCAGCATTCTATTGCAACGGTATGAGCTGGGGAGGTTGCTAGGACAGGGAACCTTTGCAAAGGTACACTATGGAAGGAACATTCAAACGGGCATGAGCGTTGCGATCAAGATAATCGACAAAGAGAAGGTTTTGAAGGTTGGAATGATCGATCAAATCAAGCGAGAAATTTCTGTGATGCGACTTGTTAGACACCCGAACGTGGTGCAGCTGTATGAGGTCATGGCCACCAAAACCAAGGTTTACTTTGTGATGGAATACATCAAAGGCGGCGAGCTTTTCAACAAGGTGGCTAAAGGCAAACTCAAGGAGGATGTTGCTCGGAAATATTTCCAGCAGTTGATCAGCGCTGTGGACTACTGCCACAGCAGGGATGTCTACCATCGCGACCTGAAACCAGAAAACCTGCTGTTGGATGAGAATGGAAATTTGAAGGTTTCGGACTTTGGGCTGAGTGCTCTTGCTGAATCCAAGCGTCAAGACGGTTTGCTTCACACGACTTGTGGGACGCCAGCTTATGTTGCTCCTGAAGTGATCCATAGGAAGGGCTATGACGGAGCTAAAGCTGATATCTGGTCTTGTGGAGTGGTCTTGTTCGTCCTCTTGGCAGGATATCTCCCTTTCCATGATTTGAATTTAATGGAGATGTACCGAAAAATCGGCAAGGCAGAATTTAAGTACCCGAACTGGTTCTCTCCTGATGTTCGCCGATTGTTGTCGAAGATCTTGGACCCGAATCCTAATACGAGAATCTCGACTGCTAGGATAATGGAAAATTCTTGGTTCAAAAAGGGGTATAATACGAAGCTCTTTGAATCTGGAATTCAGAAGATGGAGCCACCCGTTCCGGAGATCTGCCCATTAGAGGATAATGCACTTGCGACCTTGTCAGCAAAACAAGAGCTAGCTAAGCGTTGCCATAATTTGAATGCGTTCGATATCATATCCTTTTCGGAAGGTTTTGACTTGTCGGGCTTATTCGAGGAGAAGGAACAAAAGAAAGAGGTTAGATTCACGGCCAAGCAGTCCGCTTCTACCATCATTTCGAAGATGGAAGAGATTGCAAAGCGACTGAAGATGAGAGTGAAGAAGGACGATGGGCTGATGAGATTTGAAGGCCCGAAAGAAGGAAGAAAGGGGGTTTTGGAATTCGAGGCAGAGATCTTCGAGGTCACCCCGAGCTTTCACCTGGTGGAGATGAAGAAGTCCAGCGGAGATACGATGGAGTATCGGAAGATATTGAAGGAGGACATACGGCCAGCTCTCAACGACATTGTTTGGACATGGCAAGGTGATCAGCAGTGGCCGCCAGAGCTGCCACCATCTCAGGTCATCCCCTTGCCTCCACCACCTTCGTCTGGGAATGCATAGTTGTTCCTAATTGAAGTTGTTTCCAAATTGCTTCTTTTTTTTTTTTGGGTCAATTTGAACTATTCTATGAACTCATTCTGCTGAGAAACTGCTGCTTGTTTTCAAAAATTTGATTTGCATTGGTGCTTGAAGATATGGTGTTGGATTTCATTCTTGAGCCTTGCCCTGAGCCGAAGCATTTGAAACATGACTTCAAACAGCTCGATCAAAGCTTGTCTGAGCTTATTTTTAAGAAATTTAACGATTTTAGTGTATTTTCTAGAATTTTTTGATATCAAATGTGTTTATAATGTAACTTGGAATGTAGTTTATATTGCATCAAATTTTTACCCAATTATAAAATTAGAATAAAAAATAAAGATTTGTAATAAAATTGAATTAAAAAAAAAGATTTTATTATTGGTACATTGTAAATTTGGATTGATGTGTCTCTATTAAAAAATACACTAAATATATCTTATTTTTATCTATTAAACGAAAAAGATTAATGGATATATTTAAATATTTATTTTTTAATAAAATTTGTTTATTATTAGATTAAAATTTTAATATATATTAATATTATATTTTAATTTTTTTTATTATTAAATTGGCATTTCACATAATCCTCCTAAAAGAGACTTCCAATGACCTTATTATGTATTTGTTCATATAATTTTAGAAACCGTAATTAAACCTGATTATCAAATTATCTTCAATAAGAGTAAATTGGCGACCACCCTTCAATTATCTTCCTTTGGATTTGGTGTAACTAAGCAAAATCAATCCCATAATCATAATCATAAGTAAAGAATGATTATTATTTTTCTTTAATCTATATTAGCTAATGTGGTTGATGATACTATCATATGACAATATAATATGATTTATGATCATAAATTTAATTCTTATTATTATATATTTAAGTTAAAATTAACAAAATATTAAAGTTGTTGGCACAAAATTGGCTTTAAATCCTCACATTGGATATAATGGTAGCGATAATAGAAAAAAAGTGTTCCGTTCATAAAAGATAAAAAGAAAAATTACTAATTATTTTAACCTTATTTTAAAAATGGGATTAAATAGTAATACGAATGTATGATCATATTTTTATATTTTTTTTGTGAAAATACTATAATAATAAAGTCTTAAATTGGTATGTTTTCTTTTTTGCTTGGTAAAAGGGAGAAGGAAAGAATTCAGATAATCAAGGAATATAATCACAAAGTTTAAAACATGGTCATATTATTCTTTTCCATATTGAAAAAAAAAAAATCATTTCTTCTCCTGCAAGTTACAAATTGGATTATTTTTTATTTTTTAAGCAGTTTACAATTTTTAAGAGAAAAAAAAAAGAAAATAAATATTGTGGAGGGGCACCCAATCTAAAAGTAATGATAAATTGCGATTCCATTATCCAAAATTTTAAGGGATTGAATAATAATTATTTTCCTGGAAATTCTATTTACAAAATGAAGTAAAAATAATTCATACCAAGAATGGTAGGATCTTCTATTTTTTGATTTCTGTGGAATTACATTTTCCAAATTTCAATTAGTTGCCAACAGTCACTCCCAACCGGCCACGCCCCAGGGGCTGCCGCCGCCAACCACCACCACCTCCGGGTGGTGTTGTCCACCAAACCCTCCCCAGCATTCCCCCTCATTAACCACAATGTGAAGCACCTTAAATTACCATTTCTATACTATCTGAATTGTATTCCCAATAAAAATTATAATTCTCTATACAAATCAAATAAATTAGATGATACAAGCACATATTGAATAGTAACACATTTCCCACGTCAAGTAATCATATAACCCTCTAAATTTAGGTCCACAATATAAATTAGAAAAATTCTATCCGCCCTAAAAAATGTTATAAAATTACTCATTCACATTAACTCACCACGTATACCATTTCAGATCAGAAAATATAATATATATTATCCATCAATAATCTAATATAAAATAGCAGATTTCATGAATTCTGTCTCCATATGTATATATAAACCATAAATTTCATTTAATATGTCCCAAACGTGTGGTATTCTCATTTTCAAAAAAATGTGTCATCGGAATGCTATCATATCATATCATGTCGTGCCCATTTCCAATCTCAATATTTATGCTTAATAGCGTGCCCCCATTTTCCTCCAATATTGGTTGAACAAAAATCACTTCTTTTCGGTCAATTTTTTAGAGGGATGCTATGATCCTTTTAACGATAAAATTTCTATATTTACTCAACAATTAGAATTAAAAATTAAAATAAATGAGTAGCCCAGCATAGAAAAGAACATAAAACCGGTGAAGCGAAGCTCAGAAAGAACTTACCGAAAGATTATGGATGCACTAAAGCATGCATTCCTTACGTATTCCTGCCCATTGCCAAAGCCAATGGTTAAGTACAAGAACAGTCTTCCTCCTAAAGACACAATGCCCGGCCGTCTATTAGCGGAGCTCCCGTCCTACAAAGACAGCTCTTTTACCTCATCAATAACAGGTGTAGTGAAAGCACCCTCAATATTTAATCCTTTTTCTCTTCTATTTTATCTCGTTCAAATGACCAATGTGACTATACATATGGGGTTGAATGTAGGCCACCAAGATGGGTTTTCAAAACTGATTAGTTTCCACCGCCACAGCGGCCACCAGATCCCTGCACCGCCCACTCATTTCTGCGACCAAAAAAAAAGAAAAAAAAAAGATCAGTTAATATAAGATTGAAAAGACAGGTGCCAAGAAATAATATGAAAATTATAATCCGAGAATATAGCATGAATAATTAGCTGCCTTTGATCTTTGTTACAAAAAAATTATTTTGACCATTTATTTCACTCTAAGGTACCAGTGTCAGATAGGTTGATGCCCAGAGATCAATATGAGATGCTTCAAATCAATGGAAGAACAAGAGAAATGAAAATTGGTGGGTACACTTTCGGGAGCTGTTAAAGTCCTCTCATATTTCAAATAGTGAGTATTCATTTTGATAATTTTGGCAGCTAGAATTATGAGATGGGCCCACAACATTTTAATGTATTATCACAATTCTAATGGTATAAATTAGAAGTATGAAATTCTCATTGTTGGAAGTCGATTCATACAATATAGATTTTGTTTAGAGTATGAAACTGACGTTGCAGTAATAACTAGCCTGTACTTCCACATAGAAGCTTCGTGGATCACAAGCAAAGCATCTCGATTTTACCAATTTAGCAACTCATTGGAATTTTCTAAAAAAATGCTCCTAATCATAAAGTCAAAAAATGAAAGAGCCTGATTCTCGCCGTGTGCTGAGTACATGAACAATCTTGGACATGGTTCTTATTGGGGATTCACAAGCGTGTAGCAACTCAGCACAAAATCTATAAATATCCACCATCCATTCGATATAGAAAGGGCTCATAGATACACAATAATTACATGCAATAATTAGAAACAATATCTCCTCACTGTATTTCCACCAAGTGTACCAAGGTTCACAAGTTCATAAATCAAGGAAATACATAGCCTAACTGGAAGTACATCTCAGTAGCGAAAACTAATCCGTATAGAAGAGACATTGACCGCTGCACAAGAGCTTCATGTATTTTGCACACATGCATTGCTGAGAGACAGCAGAGTTCAAGGATCATTCAGCTGCACTATATTCTACAGCTACCACCAACACTGGCAAGATTAACATTCTACAAGCTATAGAATCTTCAGAAGAAAAAAAATTATATATCGCAGCAGGGGCATGCATACGTGGCTACCCCCCAATCCTAATGTCAGTAGCCAGAGAACCTTTTTTTCCAGGACGCGGAGGGGGCTTTCTTTCTTAAGAAACAATAATATGGTGTGACAATATTTTTAGGCCGCCCTTTGTCACGGGATGACATTACATCACCACTCTTGATACCTGCCTAGCACATTCTGTGTGATGTAAACAAGTTGGCCTTTTTCCCAATATTCTCGCACCTACGTATGTAGAAACACAAGTTTTTGAGGAAACAAGCTTCACTATAAGACAATATGGTGTGACAACTCTTTTTAAGCCGTTCTTTGTCATGGGACAACATTTCCCCAATGTTACTGGTGCAATATTTACCTAGCATACCGTGTGTGATGCAAACAAATCAGCTTCCCCAGATATTCTCACCCAAGATGTAGAAACACAAGACTTCTAGACAAAACAGTGTACTAAATAAAATAAGTACAAAAAGTATAGAATATGGGGAGGAAAACTGTCTTGAGATTGAGGTGGGATACCAATGGAGACCACTTTGTGTGACAAATGTGAAGCCTTTTTGGTCATGTTTTTTTAGGAGTGTAGGGAAAAAAAATACTTTCTCTGTTTATGGACCAACCAGTAGATCCATTAGATACCTAAGGTAGACCAGCCCAGTAGATCCGAGCACCTAACAAAATAACAGTCACGTCTCATATGGGGACCGACAGGGATATAACACTATAAGTGGTGGCTCAACTCTGCAACACTAGGCCCCAATAGTCAAAAGATAAAAATCTTTGTGAGATTCTGAACCATTCATAAACATTATAGCAAATATGATTAAAACATATATAGCTTCCATGTGAATAAGAAGTTGTGCGGAAGCTACAAAAATGAGAGTTGTCAAAGAGCCGAATTGGAAAAACTGGGTGCTATCATGTAACTTTATATCGGTTAAGCTCACGAGTTGGTGATAAGTGGACTTGAAGTGCTAACATCTGTCATAGGATAAACCACTGCCTTTCATCCCCCTCCAACTGATTCTACCATAAACACCGCCTACATTCGAGGAAGCTAGGTCCCATGGTTGTTCAAGAGAATAAGGCTCTCCTGGTAAAAACTTTCTTGTCTTTTTTAGTGTTTTAAGAATGGCAAGCCCAAAGAGGTGTCGTCCAACAAGAAGGTTAGATACAGGCACATGGTCGGGATAGCAATGAGGATGGATCCCATTCCCATTGTGAATTCCTTTGCACTACAAAAGACCATGCAACCAAAGACCGGTGAAGCCTTGGACAAAGCTACTATACACGCCCTAGTAAAATGCAACTCCCTCTAAATTGAATTGATTACAGAAAAGCTTGATTCTAATTTGAAGATGGATAAGGAGGATAGCATAGGCAGACAGGGAATTCATATTCCACAGCAAAGCAAGCAAAATATAAGACTAAGGGAGGCAAGAAGAAAAACAAGGAGGCAAGCAAAATACCATAGTGGGATTTGGTATTGAGTTAGTTGTAGTTCAAAGTTTCTTGTCTTGACCTAGTTTTTCCAATGTGTGTTGGGTTGATTTGGGATATGTTCACACCAATCTTTTTGTTTTTCTCTTTTTCATATTCAGTGGCTAAAAAACAGTGACACTCTCTTGGGCTAAAGTGTTGGTATCCAACACACCTCTAAGTCTTTCTAAATTTTTTAAAACTTCCAACACACCTGAAACACATTTTGAACACGTTCAGAGCACTAATCATTTGGATTTTTCGCTTATATTTAGTATATTTTTATAATTACAAAGTATAGAGTGGTGAAATTAAAATGTAGATGTTAATTGGTTGTATTAACTAACATATTTCAGTGAATTCCTAAATGTCAATATACTATTATGGCTTCGAATAGACAGTTTAGCAATGAAGATAACAAAATATAACCACTTCCAATAATTTATTGCCACTTTCAGCAGAATCTCAGTCACATTACCTAGCCTACTTTGCCACAAGAACAGAAAAAGAGATAAATAAAGAATCGCAAATGTTGCCATGAAAAATGCATACTCACTCGGTCCAACAGCTGGCTGGAGCCAGATCAAAAGAACGATTGGCAGCAGATCTGCCAGGACTCCCATACACTATCTTCTCGTTAGAGGTGTCATCAGTAGGTTGTGTTGTGGGGAAATGGTTCTCTCCACGTGATGGGGGAGGGAAAAGAGTCTTCTGCAACCATGGATGATCATGATCATTTGAACCAGGGACAGATAAAGAAAAGGCACCATCATTTTGACAGTTTCCGAGAAAAATCTTCTGAGGAGAATAAGTTCCATAGGCAACTGGGTCATCATTTGTAAACAGTGATGCCATAGTTCTCTGAGATGAAGAATGCATAATATTTTCGTTGCTTGATCTGCTATTGTCCAAAGGCAAAATCCAGCTGTTACGACCTTCACCTAAACCTAGAAGATCCAGACCAAGAGAAGTGTTCCACATCTGCCAAGTTCTCGTCTCACAAGCTGGAAAAGGATGCATATCTTGGACCTTATGGCTGCCAGAAAGGCCATTAGAATTGTTTTGCCTTTCACCAGCAACTCTCAACCGCGAGATTGGAGACTCAATTGGAGATTGCCTGCCTGTTTCCAAAGAAGCCGATACATTCATTAGACGATCAGTTTTATCTAGTCCTTCCAGTATAAAGCCGGTCCCCTGGTCCGACTGAAAATTATCAAGTGATTCTGAAACAGGCCCAAGTAATGATACAGGATCAGGTACATAACAAGGGTCCTCAAATAGCTCTGGCTCTTTGGGGAGTAGATCCTGAGATGTGTCTCCAACACAAAGAAACATCTGATCCTTTGCAGATGGAAGACCTGATATATTATTTATCGATCCATCTGAAAAGGTGGGTAAGTCAAATGGTGATGGAAAGCCAAAACTAATAGGATTATCATATGTAGTCACAGATGGCAATTGGGACAATAATAGAGAGTTATGGACTTCTGCTTGAGATTTCACAATGGGTCTGCTTATCACATTTGCATTTGAGGGCGCAGGAACAGCAGAAGATAGAGTAAATAGTTGTTTCCAGGATTTGGAGGCTGTTTTATGTTGGAGATCTGAACGAACCTGTTGCCAAAACAGGTTAACATTGTCACATTAGTTATGCTTCATATTTATATCAAACCAGTGAATCATTTTTAGAAACCAAACCACATAAAATAAGCTCGATGTTTTTTATAAAATCAGTAAAATGGGTGCTCGTATGCAATGCAAGTGCAGTTACTTTTTTCACTAAAATCACGGCCAGATGAGAAAGTACACATGTAACTCACCGAGGCAGCCAATCATCATTCCTTCCACTCACAAAAATAAAGCAAACAGAAATTCATTTACTTTTATTTGCATTTACTTTTGTTTTATTCATCTTCTCCTCCGTTTGTTTGGGGGTTGAGGGATATGGATCAGGGGAAGGAGTGCGAGCAGAAAAGGGAAATGATTACATCCCATGCTGACAGCTGAAACATTGTAATTACAAACTGATGAATGACTAGCAGAATGCACAACAGCAGCACAATTGGAGGCTCAGATGATGATGACAGATAAAAGCATATCCTCTCAATAAGAACTGACATATAGAAAGAAGAAATCAACAATGAAGAACAAAAATACCCAACAATTAAAGTCAAATTCAGGAAACTTACAGGACAATTAATGTTCTTGTCATCTCCATTTGGAGCCACTTTTGGAGACACAGAATCAGGCAGACAAAGCTCTCTTCTGTTGGCAGAAACTTGAGAATGGGATATAAAACCATTAAACTTGCTGTCTTTTGAAATAGGTGGATTAGTGTGACCTACATTGCTAAAGAAACTACGACTAGTGAAAGCTCTAGAAGAAGATAATAAAGTACCCTTCATTCGATCAAAGTATCTAGTACCAACATTTCCTCGGGTATTGTTTGTAGAACTACTCATTACTCCCTGTCCTGCTTCAACTCTCAGGCCCCCAACAATATCCGGTTCCATTCTCTGAGATTCCCTTTTATCAGTCTCACCATTCTTATCAAAACCCTGCCTTCTTTCAGTTTCCTTTCCCACTTTCTTTTCCAACTCTTCCACATCAGAATTGCTTTTACTAGATCCCTTGTCTTTTTCCTTCCTCCTGTCATGACGCTTCTCAGCGTACTTTTTATCTTTCTCCCTCAAAAAAGACAGCCCTCGGGCACGATTTTCAGCCTCAACCTTCTCATCCCTCAATCTCCGGCATTCCTCAACCAACCTTGCACCCTCCTCTCTTTGCTTTCTCTCTTCTTCCTCCAGAAGCTCTTTTTCTAACCTAGCCTGCCTCTTCTCTTCAGCTTTTCTACGGGCCTTCTCCCCTCTACTTTCATGGAACGTCATGTCATTCTCACCACTCTTAGCCAACAATGCCTTGTGTTCTAGTTCTGCAAAATCATCTTCTCTGGATAAACTAACCACATAAAGCTTTCTCCAAAGCCACCT
Source organism: Nepenthes alata (assembly GCA_028571085.2). Lineage (NCBI taxonomy): Eukaryota > Viridiplantae > Streptophyta > Magnoliopsida > Caryophyllales > Nepenthaceae > Nepenthes > Nepenthes alata. Next base: position 15,778 of record JAOVVI020005059.1, read on the forward strand.
GAGGCTCCTTAAAAAAGGCATCAACCACTTGCAAAGAAGAAGATAAGCTTGCGGGTAAGGTTTCTCATCCAAACATTGCTCACCCCTATAAGAAAAATCAACATTCTTCCTCATATAGGTAGAATTTCCTGTAAAAGTTCCACCAACTATCCAATTCTCTTGCTCTAACCACTCAGGGCAATTTGACCCATTATCAGAAGAGACCTTCCCATTCAGCATCTTCCCACACTTACCAAACAAGTCCCTGATGATCCCCGAGTTTGATATCCCCAATCCGGGAGGTATAGGCAAGTCCAAAACTGGCCTCTTAGATATATGCCCACAATACGAACACATAAACTTCCCTCCACTAGGGTTCTGATCTCGATATGGAGTCAGGCAGTTGCGACACTTCCGAGTTGCAGTCTTCCTAAGCTTCTGCAGCTCCACAGCGTCAAACCGCTTCCTCTCCCGAAAAAGAGCATTCCTACGAGCCCTCCAAGCAGATAAATGGGGCACCAAAACTTCGTACCAGAAAAGGGTGAGCAACAGCACAAACACACAAGCCAACCTAGGGGAAGTAATTTCGAACCTAAACGTGGGTGGCAACAACTGCGACAAAGCCCACAGCCCTATAAGCGGAAGGACTAACCAGGGTAACATGGTAGCAACCCGACGTGAATACTTCTGAATCACGCAGAGTAAACACATTATCTTCTAACCCGCGCCTATCTTTCCCGTACCGAATCGAGCAACACAAACACAAAAAATCAACAATCTCAAGTCCTCCAATCGAGATAGAAAATCTATCCAGGAATTTCTCCTCCCTCCAATATTCACAACCTTAACCCTGAGCTTTATCAACGACTACCGAAAGACAGTTCCACCGTACCATTCCAAGAAACAAAATAATCTTCAACGACATCAGAGTAATCACCAGGCATTTTGCAATCAACGCCAACTGCACTATCTAGGGTTTCGGAAAGAACCGAAGAGAGTGCCGTTTAAGCTTCGATTTTCTCTAAAGAGTGAATCAAATGCCGAGATGATTAAGGAAACTTACGAATTCCGAATTATAACGGCACGTTTGGTTGCTGGAATGGAATAAGGTGGGAATAGAATAGTTATTCCCAGGGAATAGAATTAGATGGG
>JAOVVI020005061.1:0-16905 GCA_028571085.2 Nepenthes alata
CCTTTTTCATAAATTGCAGTGACCTTCGGTCTAAAATGTTCAGGTAAAGACCGCGGGACCTTTTGGACAATTCTGTTATAAGGAGTCCGTTCTTCTAAATTGAATATAGAATTAACAATGTCATTTAATTTAGTATAAAATGTATCAAAGGCCTTGTCATCTTTCATGTAAATTTTCTCAATCCTTGTAGTGAGGATTTATAATTTAGAATTTTTAACCAATTTAGTTCATTCGTGGATAATCTCAAAGATACCCCACGCCTCTTTTGAGGTCTCGCACATGGATATACGCTTAACTTATTTGGAGAATACAACCATAAAGATAGCGTGCAATCCATTATTATTTCAATTGCATGAATTAAGTTCTTCTTTGGTTAACAAGGATAAAGATTTCGGTACATCTCTCGTGGTGCTTCTGGGTAGAGTCTATCCAATTTTGGTACTGACCCATACGCATCCATCGATTTGAGAAATACTTTTATACGAACTTTTCAATATGCGCAATTGCTCCCGTCAAAATAGGGATGAACGGATAACAATTGACTGGAATGCATCTAAATTGGGGTTACGAATTATGGTGAGTCTTTGATATCAATTAAAAGGAACCAAACGTTCTGAAATATTAATAATGTTTCAACCCCTCAATAAATTTATAAAATAAAAATTATAAAATATACAATATATGTGAAATATATTCTAATATAGATGTGAATAATAAATAATAATAATAATAATAATGGTACGATTTTTTGTAACGAAAGAAAATCTCAATAACCACGATTGTCGAGTAAAACCCTCTGAGTTTCAACGCCAGAGAAGATACACATTGTGAAAATTAACTTACAGATTAAGTGGTACAAACGCCCTAACCTAACAACTTACTCCCGTCTTGTGATATCTATCAAGAAATTCATTGAATTTACCTGTGGCAACAAAACTGAATGCCTTCTGATTTTTAAGTTAATCTTTCCTTACGAACCACTAAATTGCTGTATACCACTGGATTCCAATTTTCTTCCCACCGACGTCACTAATGAAGATTACTAGGCGGAAAGAGGTGTAGAGGATAAAGTATAATATGATGGACAACCGAAGACTGGGTTGTGTATACTCATACACAACCAAAGGCCGTACACTATTATTCAAGATTCAAAGATGAGTCATTTACATATCACCCTATAATCATAATTCAATTGATGTCGCTTCTTAACCTCACAGTTATGTAGGGTTGAAAGTCGATATATTGTTGCAATGTACTAGGATATGTCCAAGAATACTACCCTTTGAAATAATATTTGATCCAATTTCTTAATTATTGTGAAAACTCTACACCTTTTGGGTTCTTAATTTTCTTACTCTTAAAGAATATAATAATAATTTTTAACATATTGTAGAACTTTCTTTCAGAATTCATAATTTCATATTTATATCCTAACAGAAACTTGATCGTACATTAATTGAAAGCCTAAAATTCTGAAAACTCAAAATTCAGTACTTAATGCTGAAAACTCAGCATGAGGTGCATTTTCAGCATATAATTTAAAATTCTAGACTTTTAGTGCCAACATATATATGTATTTCAACTTTCATAAAACATATAATTGGTAAATTAAGGCATTTATAAGTTACAGCACAAATTTAAATTATAGATTTCAATAGAAATTTAGAAAAATGTACATCAAATATAGTAATTTTTGTAATATCAACTTTAATACTTTGCATGTAGGGCTTAATTATTCAAAATTGTTGAAATATGCAACTTATATTACAAGCTTAGAACATATTATAGGTTGAGGAATGAAATTTATGACATGTAAGAACATTAAATTCAGAATTACAGACATACATGCAGTTGAGGAACCAAATTCAGGACATGTGTGCATGCATATGTATATGAGAAGAATTTTTGTATATAAATGCTACAAAATCATGAAAACTTTTCATGCATACTTCTTATAAAATATAAGAGTTTCAAAATTATAATTTGGATGATCATTTAAACAAAATGCTTGAAAGAATTATTAAGAAATAATAACATGGAAAGAGGAGTTTAAAATGCACTTGTCTTGACTTTGGTTTACTCAAATCGTAATTTGAATCACCTCAAAATTCTAGTTTCTTGGTTTTCTCTCTCTCTCTACCTCTAAAAATCATAGCCGAAAATGATAGAAATGAGCGCGAGGGTCCCATTTATAACCGAATGGCGCTCGAGCGCTACTCAGGCACGTTTCAGGTGTCGCGGTTCTAGGCATGTGCGCTCGTGGGGTTTCTATTTTCTAGGCTCGAGCGCGCATTGAACCTGCGTCAGGCTTGCTCATACTCAAGCCCAGATTCGAGCATGTATTAGGTTCAGATTCAACTGATCCAATTTTAATTTTTTTTAATGCAATTTTCCTATCATTTACTATTAATTTTGATTATATTATATTAATTAACCATAATTATAATAATTCAAAGATTCGAGCATTATAGTATACTTATATTGTAGCCTTGGTAAATGTTATACACTATAAGGAGCCGCAACAATCAGCTCTAAACACCAACCATTGAAACAATGGCAGCATCAATTTATTTAACAACACTCATTGCACCGCGACTATATAATATTGAAAGTAATTACATGTTATCTTAATGGTCATAGTCTGCAATTATATCTATAAAAGATGGATCAATTTATTCTTCTAATCACATCTGTATATTTTAAATAAAAGTTTGTAATTTATCTATAGCTGAAAAAATTAAAAATTAATTAAAATTACTTATTTTTAAATTATAAAATCACAGTCATATATTTAAAAATAAATAATTGAGATATAGAAAGTAAGCCTCTGAATTTCTTTGAGAGATGGTGATGGGCATGGCAACCCATGGGCCGGCCTAGAGATTCATCCCGCTAGAGGTAGAAAGGCTTAAGAAGTGGAAGTCCAACAGGATGCTTCCTTAGCCTAATATTTAACAGGCGCCGCGGTCAATCTGGAAAGCAAGATTTGACACTATCCAGCGACAAATGTACGGCTAGGGCTAATTATTGACATACTTTGACAGTCGCAACCCTGAACTGCTGATGTCATGACATCTAAGCACATATATATATTATGGCAGTGATTACTATAATCTAACCCCAATGGTTATCCCTCTAAGTCAATAGCTGATGGTTGAGAAAACATGTTTAGAATATTGCCCAAGAATGACAACTGCAACTCAACAAATCTTTTGAGGTGACAGCTACCATATAGTGCCCCCATGATTACCCAGACAATAGCGGAAATATTCTTAGATGGTCACAATTGCCATAACTGCTCCCTACGATTGTTGAAATAGTTTAGCGAATCCACACTGACAACTATCACCAGTTGTAAGGCCCAATGATGGATAAACTCGCACTCATTCTATATATATGATCCTTCCTTTACGGGAAGAGGGATCAACTCTTGAATTCACAAAGAAAGCTCCTAAGGAGCGTTCTAACACCTCAGTCGCACAAAGCCACTTCAGCCACAGTGCACCTTATTAAAAGCCACTCAACTCATGAATGCAACCCTTTCATAGGCCATTCTTCGTAAGGAACACATCGTCTCAAAAAACCACTCTTAACCGAGTACACCTCTCTGAGCCCAAATCCTCCTCAATACGCTCAATCCCCTTCTCACGCTTACATCCATGTGCTATATATTCCTCCATTTTTCTCTTACTAAAGAAAGATTTTTAATTTAAACGTTGGAGGACAAATTGAAAAACGAATTCCACCATTATCTGACCTCTTGCTTGTTTATTATGGTGTGTAGGACTCAGATATATTTAGTTAAAAATCAGACCCGCTTTAATTCGATCCATCGAGTAAGAACATGTAATTTTCTAATTTATACGATAATCTAAATCTGAGGATATATCATATGAAATCCCTCACCTAACCATCCTCCCGAGCTACCAACTTAGTTCCTTCTGAGTACAACTGTGCTTCAAATGCCATCACTTTACACTCTAACATTCACACTATTCTAAGAGCTTTTGTGTAACGAATCTTGATTTACTTTATTAATGTGTTCATAGCAAACTTATTAATTTTGATCTGAAAAATCATGAATGTAGCTAAAAAAAATGACTTCAGCACACTAAGTTAATTAATAAAATTTCATACAAATCAACTAATATTGTGGTAGTCATCTAATTTTTTTTTATAGATTTTTTATTTTTCTAATTGACTCTTATCGATTGGATACAAAGGATTATCTAATGCTTGGTATCGAGGGGTTGGTAGCACTAAGTTGGAAGGTTGGGCAATAGTGCAAAAAACGGTGGTCGGTGGTGGTGGGTGAATAACGATATGTGCTTGCAGTGGCGGACGGTGGTGGTTGATGAAGAAAGTTACGCGCTTTTATACATAATTCTATCACATTATAATTGTTCCATATGATGTGCAGTTAGTAATTTATTAAAATAATTAAATTTTAATATATAATATAATTTTATTATATTTTATTGGCAAAATTATTTTATTTAATTAGCTCTTTATTTGATGGCAAGAAATATATATATAATTAAAAAATCGGTTATCTTTTTACCATATTTAATATATATATTTTTTAATAACGAGCGAACAGTTTTTTATATTTGAATTTAAATGTTATTTAAAAATCTCATTATTATTTTTAGATTTAATCAACCATTCAGAAAACTTATATAAAATATTTTTTCTCACAAATTCTATAATTCTTTGAATAAATAATGGTGATAGTGAATAGAGAGAAATCAATTTTATATAGTAAATTGAAATAAAATTGAGCATATTAGAATAATAAATTTTATATAATTTGGTGGTAAAAAATAAAATGGTTAAAATTTAAATATTAAATAATATTATACAAATAATTATTTTTACTAATTTTTAAATAATAAATTAAATATTTAACAAATATTAATATATAAAATAATTTAAAAATACAATTAATATTAATATATATTTTTTATTTTTAAATATTGAATATTGATATAATATTATTATTGAAAGTTGCATCTCAGCCATCTACAGATAGTGTTCCTTTCTTCTTGACATTGCGGAACCTCCAAAACCCTAAATCAACCCTGATTAGACTCAGGGTTTTTTTTTCTATCGTGCACGCCCATTCACTTCCTCTTTTACCAAGTCAATAGGACTGCATTGATATTCTTCGCAAATGGACTTCGATGAGTACGAGTATTTGGAGAAGTCAGTAGATGTTCTGGAGGATCGAAGCGGCTCATCTACGAAGAAGGGGAGAAGCGAGAAGAAAGAGCTAGGGAATAGGAAGAGGGAGCAAGAAGAGAATGAGGTGGAGAGGAAGAGTAAGTCGTCGAGGAGCGTAGAACAGAACGATGAGAGAAAGCGTCATGAGCGTGACAGGTCGGATAGGAGGATAGAGAAGGAGGAGAGGCGTAGGAGTGATAGAGATGGAGAGAGAGACCGTGATAGGGAGAAGAGAGGCAGAGATGAGAAAGAGAGAGAAAGGAACAGAACGGAGAGGGAAAGGGATAGGGATAAGGAGGGCCACGGGAAAGAGAGGGAGCGGGAGAAGGAGAAGGAGAAGGAGAGAGAAAGGGAGATAGAGAGGTCGAGGCGAAGTAGCAGTCAGTCGAGGAGACATGACGGCCAGGAACACGAAAGACAGAGGGAGAAGGACCTGAGAGAAAGGGAAAGGGAAAGTGAGATGAGAGAAAGCAGGTGATTTTCAACTTTTCATTCCCGCTGTATTTTTCAATTGTGTGATTGCTTAATCTATGATCATCATTTTTTAACGTTACAATGCCCATATATTGTAGCATGTGCTCCTTTTGATGCCTGCAGTTTTTCTCATGTGATGCATCTTATAGAAGCAGTAATAAGGGAATTGTATGATTTACTTTAAGAACTTTTGAATTTGGGTGGGAGTAGATGGGGTTTTTGATTGTCCTGTAGAAGAGATTCATAAACTCATCATTTTTTTGTTTCATAGTCTCACTTTACAATCATAGGTTTTTTTAGGTTTTAAATTCAATGCCATCCACCTGTTTTGATATTTTCTTATTGAAGAAGTGAAATATTATCCTTTCATTGGCATGCTTATCAAGCATTTACGTTATCCAAAGAGATCGAAAACATAATATAAATTGTTTAACGGCTAAGGGCTGGAGATAATAAGAGAAGTGGTAAACACAGTGGGTTGAAGGTGCAACACGCAAAAGGTCCCTAGGGCCCAGGCTCACGGCGTAAAAGGTCCCTGGGGCATAGGCTCAAGGAGCAGGTGCAATTTTGATGGAAATGAGGCACCCCATTTATAAAATATGCATATAATATATTATTGTTATAAATTCCAATTGTTAAAGTTGATAGTAAAATAAGAAACACTGAAAAGTATTTCTGAAAATAATCATAAGACTCATAAGTCTACTACCAACGTAAAGGATGACAGTTAATACGTACTATTCACCACAAATGTACAAGAAGAATAAATAAAGAGCTCGTTGTTTCAAGTTGTATCATATGTTATATCAAGTTATTTACTCTGTCTCATTGACTTCGTAAAAAAAGGTTGTTGACTCAAATTCCATCGCTTGGACTTTTTGCATTGCTTATATTTCAGATTAGGGAGATTTTAAAATGACAATTGATATGAAGATCTCTATCATAATCAAGAACAAGGGGCTGGTTTGTTATACTTCTGTTTAATTGTGATGCTTGAATGATTTAGCCACATGTAAAAAAACCTGAGAAGCAGATTAAGAAGCTTATACAAAGAGGACTCTTTGATCCTGACAAGGCTGCCCCTTTTACTTTTGTTTGTTGAAACTGGAGTGGTTTCTTATTGCTTGTATAAGGATTTAGAGAGAATAATTTGCAGTATTTATGGAATGTGTATTTTACAAGTTTCGTTTCATGTGATTTTCTCTTCTATTCTTTTTTTTCAACTGTTGATGTTTAATCATCTTTATTTATCAAAGATTTCAAAGCATTGACAACAAATTTTCTCACAAGTACTGTGCAAACTGTTGAGGGTGGTGGCTTTGCTTCCTCGCAATTTATCTTCTGATTAGATACTGATTATTTTATTCAACTTCAATTTTACAAACACCAAACAGGTATTATAAGTATCAATTAAACATAATGGCTAATAAAAAAGAAAATATCTATTTTTTTCTCAAAAAAATATATGATCCGCACAAGGTGCACATCTTGAGCCCTTAAAAAGGTGCGTGCCTTAAAGCCCAAGTGTGCGCCTTTTGGAATGAGTCTCGCCTAGGCCTGTTGAGGCTCTAGGCTTGGAGCCCTGAGCCTAGGCATGCCTAGGTGCATTTGAGGCATGCAGATGGAGTTAAAAAGGCATGAATTCCATGTGAACTATGCCAAGGATAAGGAATTAATGTATGTTTCTTAGGTCAGGGGGGTAGGGAGCGGGGTGGTTTCAAAAAAGAAGTAGAATCATCTGAAGATATATTAGCATAGCTATTATCAACATAAGACCTTCATGGCATAAAATGAGTCTAACAGCACATTTTGGCAACCTATAGAAGACAGAATCAATGTTGGAAAAAGGGACACTAGAAAAATGTAGGAATTAAAAATTGATTATTGTGACATGCCATGCATACGTGCATCTCTTTTTCTGTGTCTCATCTCTTTGCTACTATTAGTTCCGTCATTCATTCTTTTAGGATTATGCTTTTGCTCATACTAGAATATTGTATTTTGGAGAGAGAAAACGAAAGGATGCTGAATTGGATAAGGGGCATAGATGCGGTGGCCACTTGGCTTGACCATCAAAAGTATTCTTGTTATACGGAAAAGAAAACAAGAAATATTGGGTGGTCAAGCCCTTATGTCTGTGTTCTTCCTTCGTTTCTAAATCTTCCTTACTGGCCCTTGATGTGTAGAAGAAAAATTATTTTTCTTTTGAAGGCGGTCCCTTGAGTTGTTTTCTCACATAAATAAAAGATCTTATGGAAAATGGATGCTTGTTACACATTTATTTCTTTTCATCATTGATAATTGTGAACAGGAATGAGTGGTCTGTCTTTAAAAAGATAAATAAAAATATATATAATTCTAACTAAATAGAATTAGCATTTACCGAAAAAAAAATAAGAGAATGATGTTTAAATGATTTGAGCAGTGGGTAGATGTTGTATAGGTGGAAAATGTGATTTGGTTTGGGTAGAAGCAGCAAGAGAGTGAAGTAGAGACCTGGAAAAACATTGAGCATGGTAATAAAAAAGGGATTGAAATGGCCTCTATTTGTGACGGCAATGCTCGACCTGAATTTAATGGTTGAAGATGATTCATGTGGCCAAATTCATTTGTGCGGCTCAAGGTTTTGTTGGTTTGTTGTTGTTGATAATTTTTTCATATAATTGTCCATCGATATCTATGTTACCCATCAGTTTCAGTGTTTGAAGTCAAGTACAAAAAAATTGTTCCTGAGAATTAGATCGCTAATGATTAATCCATGTGTTATTGTTGGGCCGCAGGCCTTGTTATGCTTAAAAAGTCAACATCGTGGATAGAGGGCCCTGGTTTTCTGACAGTTGTATCATTTGCCAAAGGAACTGTCTTGCCTTCCTGAGCAGAAAGATAAAAACTGTCATGCATGTTGCAATGGGTTTGTTTGTTTTAAATACCTGTACTTCTACTTCCGGAAGTATTTGGAATTTTGATATATTTTTGGATTTCAGGAGATTTAAAGAGAAAAGAGAAGTAGTTGAGCCTGAAGCTGATCCAGAGAGGGACCAGAGAACTGTTTTTGCCTACCAGGTTGCTTTCTTGCCTTCTTGATCCCTCTAAGAGTTTATCAGGGATGATATTGTTATACCTTCTTTTCTTTTACTGTCTAATTTTGTAAATGACTTTTCTTTTATGCTGATGGTAGATGCCTCTTAAGGTGACTGAGAAAGACATTTACGAGTTCTTTTCGAAAGCAGGAAAGGTTTGTGGCGTGCTTTTTTCTATTCTTTCCACTTAGCATGGTCTATTATAATGTGATGCATTTGCAGCGTGAATCTTTACGACTTTTTGTTGGAGACTAAACATTCATGTCATACGTGTCACCATGTGAACCAATAAGTGGTATTGAGACGTATCTGCTTGTCCTGTATTAAATGCTGCTTTGCTCCACTGCCAGTATTATAGTCACCTGATTGTGAATCAACATTCTATATGGTTGGTTTGAGTGACAATGTGCATACAAGGTAATCATAGATGTCATTAGAACCCTTAGCTGGCAACCTGCAGTATGCTATCCAGATATATAGTCTGCACTTCTTGTCATGTATTCTCTCTTTAATCAATATATTTCATACCACAGGTGAGAGATGTCAGGTTGATCGTGGACCTATGCACATATGTGTTATTAGAACCCTTAGTTGGCAATTTGCAGTATGCCATCAAGATGTATAGTCTGCACTTCTTGCCAATTTTTCTCTCTTTAATCAGTCTATTCACTGCAGGTGAGAGATGTCAGGTTGATCATGGACCGAAACTCAAGGCGGTCGAAAGGAGTTGGGTATGAGATGCTGTTTTGCAAACTTATATTTTATGTACACGCATGCATTCTCTGCCGTAGCTCTTAGCACGTCATCTTGAAAGATATAAGCTTAACTTTATTCTTAACTGAACTAGCAATGCAATAAGGAATTCCATGATGAGGGATGATGGGAATACCTTGCGCTCATGTTTAATCGATTCATACAGCATGGCCAAGGTAGATGACATGAACCTGATTTTCTTTACATTTTATTCGTTACTATCCACTGTGTTTCCAGTCCATTTGGACATGGATCCATTAGTATACAGTGGTATTTCGTATTTTAATATTATGATTCTTCCTTTCTGATTGGAAGTTGTTTCAATCTAGGTAAGATTTATTTTGGATACAACATTATAAAGGTGGGTTGCACTGACATTGTAAGATGACAAAGTCAAGGCTTTTGAGGACAAAACAAGCCAGATGGCCCAGCTAATTGTTGACCTTTAAGCGGTTCCACAAATTTGTTACACATAGTGTGAGAGATTCAGTATCTAAACCTTGATTTTGCAGGCACCCTTTCTACCTGCCGTGTTGGAAATTCTATTCATGCCTTTTCTTGTTTTCATAAGGCTCTGATTGACTGTTGTAAACCTGTTATAAGCCTATGGGTAAGGAAGGTTCCGGCTTTTTTTGTTCCTGTTACTATTGTCAGTTTCTGGTTTGACAAAATGGATTAGTTTGGATGTCAAAGATTTGCCTATCAACAAATTCCATATTTGGAGGATTTAAATCGGTGGTTTTATGGACGGTGGTCTCAGGAGATGCTGGCGAGGCTTACTTCTTTTTTCCTTTCACTGCCATGTTTATAAAAATGGATTCTGACTAATATACCATGAGCCAATAGAACAATTTGGTGAAGCTGTTCTACATGCCGGAGGGAAAAGGAAATAGAAGAGAGGTTGAGCATTATGTTGTCTTCTTCGGATTTGACCTGATATTATATATCTATCGCTATATGGAATCTGTATACTGTATTTGATTTTGACCTTGTTCTAATGTAGTTCTTTATGGTCTATCCATTTCAACTTTGGGATACAGTGGATTTGATTGTGTCAGATTTTTTTCCACAATCACTTGGACATATAGTCAATTTGCTGGATAATACCTAACATTTCATTTACATGAGAAATCATATTCATAAAAAAAAAAACAAAAAACGATGTCTCATCTTCAGATTTCTCTTTTATGGATTTTCTTCCCTGCAATTCTTATCTTAAATGCTTTGTAAGTCTTGCTTGTGCTTTCAGCTCTTCAATGTGCTGGTAAACTTACTTGATGATGAGGTGCAGGTATATTGAATTTTATGATGCCATGTCAGTGCCAATGGCGATAGCTCTCTCCGGTCAACTACTTCTTGGACAGCCTGTAATGGTTAAACCATCCGAGGCTGAGAAGAATCTTGTTCAATCTACTGCTACTGGTGGTAACTCAAGTGTCATAGGCCCATATGGACCAACTGATAGGAAATTGTATGTTGGGAACTTGCACTTCAACATGACAGAACTTCAGCTACGGCAGGTAAATCTTGACCAGACATGATTGTCTTCTACTCAGTTGCGTTTTTTATTTTTTACTCTTTCTCAATTCATTTTATTTTTTTTTATAAATTATGAAACATATTGTAGAGACAATGGATTAAGAAATACAAATATCTTGTAATGAATGAATTGACCATGCTATGCTCATACAAACTTGTTCCTTTTAGGAATTGCATAATACTTGGTGTTTTATTTTCATGAAATTTCCCTTTTCTTAAGCTTTTGGCAGGTATGTTTTGCTGAACAGTATTTTGCACCAGATGCTTGACTGTACAAATAAACTGGAATGCTTGTCCAGCTCTGCACCATCTGTTGCAAACATATTTTTTCCAAGTCTCCATGTTTTGGGTGAATTCATGTATTATTCAATGTAGACAAGCTCATGTTTCTTTGTAATTGTGATTTTACAATCCTACAAGTTGGGAGAATCCTGCTGGCTGGGCTAATCCTGGCATGGCGCTGTGTTGGAAACCCCAGATATGGATGGCCGATTAAGCACTATAGCTGATGTTTATCCAACTGAAAGAAAAGATTAATTTTGAAAGAAATAGTCTGCAAAGAAGAAGAAAAGGGATGAAATCCCCAGCCGATGCAGTTCTCTTTCCTCTCCTTTGCCCCTACATTTGCTCTCCTTTACCTGTCTCTCTCCATCTCCATAATCTATTGACATCCTCACCCTCATGCATTGCTGACCATGGTTTCTCCAGCATCTTCCTTTCTCTCTTGTTGAATCCATTCCTTTATTGATCAACCTGATGAAAAGGGGAAGGGGAATGAAGAATATTCAGCTGACTTCGTACTGATAAAATAAAAAAGGCTTCTAAAGCATTGTAGATATGATTTATTTTTATGATTTTACCGGTGTGATTTCTATGGTTTTAAAGAAAAAAAGCTGTTGAAAGAATGTAGATATTCTTCTGCGCCTTGATTCAGATTGCTGTTGTAACATGTTTCTATGACTTGAGCTTTGTTCTTTATGGTGATTGGATTAGATCTTCGAGCCTTTTGGTCCTGTGGAGCTTGTGCAGTTACCCCTTGACATTGAGACTGGGCAGTGCAAAGGTTTTGGGTTTGTTCAAGTCAGTGGAAACCTTTTTTTGTTTACTTCTTACTTATTTTGCCTTACAGTGAAATTGGTGTTTTCGATGTTCATTAACTACTGAAGCATTCACAGTTTGCTCATGCTGAACATGCAAAGGCAGCTCAAAGTTTGAACGGAAAAGTGGATATTGCTGGTCGAATTATCAAGGTAGGCTATAATAGGCTCCCATGGTCGAGTATACCGAATATGAGAAATGATATTACTAGCTTATTTCTGCATTGCCTTCTCTTGCCTGAAAATGACCATCATTGAACTCATTATCTGTGTTTGTGACAATATCTATTGATTGCTGTGACTAATTTTAAATGAATATTCGCAGGTTTCATCTGTCACTGAACATGTTAGTGGACAAGATACTGGAACTAATACCGCAGACTTTGACGATGATGATGGAGGTGGTTTGGTGAGTCTACTATTTGTTGCACCGAGGATGAGTACATTGATCTGTGAGTCTGATTAAGTTTATTTTGTGTGCAACGGCATGCTCAACTAAGTAGCAGTCTTGGAAGTATTCTTCAAGAATATAAGAAGGGGACTATTTTCAAATAGCATTTATGCAGTGCATAGATCCATTTAAACACCAGTGCACAAATGCAAGCAGTCTGTCCAATGGGTAGCTGTAGCTTTGATGATATATAGCAGCAAGGATAAAGTTGTCACCATCTGACCTTGTGGTTACGAGTTTGAGTCGTAGAAACAACTTTTTGCATAATGTAAGGTAAGACCGTGTACATTAAACTCAAAGTGGTCTGTCCTTTCCTTCGATCTCATGCATAGCGGGAATTTCAGGTTTACTACTATGCTGATAATGGCATCACCTTTTCCAACTTGAGCAAAGCATCTATATATTTCTATTTTTTTAAAAAATTTTTTGCAAGTGGCAAAGCATCTAGTTGAGCATTGCCTTGTGATACCAGAAGAAATCAAATGCAATACCAAAGCTCAACAGCTACTTTGCAATTTATGCATTTATCTTCATGCATTACTAAAGCAGCACCAATCTTTCGATCTTTTTTTTCACTGGTGAAAATAAATTTCTTTAAATTTTAAGGTGTCAAGGAGGCACCAACCGAAAAGTACTAATTGACTGCTGCCTAAATATAGATATTGAGGAACATCCTTGGAGTAAGAAACATAAAACGTTGACCAAGACTAAAAATGAATTGAACCAACCTGCTAGAAAGCTAGACCTCTTTAGGGTATTCTCTTTAAAACAATCTCATTCCTCGCACTCCAAATAGGCCAAAGAACATATAGGGGAACAAGTGAATACTACTAATTTTGAAATATTTCCTCCTGAATCAGATCCAAGCTGAGTTCCTGTCTTACTGAACCTCCCTGAACTCTATGATCCCATTATTTTCTAAACCAACCCCCACACTAATATAGACGTTTCAGAATGCCAAAAAAAAATAGCAGGCAGATTTACATTCTCTTTTCAAAGAGAAAACAATTGACAAGAGAAAAACCCCTTTTCTGTAACTTGTCAAGGGTTAAATTGGTTTCCAAGCAGCTTCCCACACTGAAAAAAGAGAGCCAGGATGAATCCATATGCCGATTAATCTTCCAGGGAAATAGACCCACACCACCACCTGTAAGTGCACATGAAAATGAACCAACAGAAAAAAATCATTTTTGTCGTGGGTTCACTCAGAGTTGATGAGGCTGAAAAAACCATTGGTAACCTTAGAGTTGATGAGACTGAAGTCTGACAGCCTCCTAAAGTCCCAGTCCATGGCTGGCCCTGGAATACTTTGAAACCAGTTGAAAGGAAAGGATTCAAATTTGTCTTGGATCTCTCTTGTCCCAAGAACTTGTTTCTCCCTTCTCCAATGTGCTTGTTCCTCAACAAGAGACCTTAACAAGCATTTCTTCAAAGGCTCTATTAAGGACACTGACGTCCCTTACTCCTAAGCCCCAATCATGAGTGACGTATCCTTAAAAGCCATTTGTAATGAGTGTTATCAACATCTGTAATAGTTTTAAGCCCAACCATGCCCAACCACTTTGGAGGAGGAAAAAATCATACATTTGACCCCTATTTTGAAGTACCTCATTCCTCCTAACAAAGGAAAAGAAAAGAATATTCAGCATTTTTGCATAGTTAAACCACCAGGAATGCTAGCCTATGTCAGTGCTGCTGCACCTGTGTCTATGACTTCTTAGTTAAAAATTCAGCATGCTTTCTGTTTCTAGTTCATAACCCCTTAAGGCACTAGTCAAACCTTCCAACCCGTTGCATTTGAACAGTGCACATTTTCAAATCCAAATGCCGCTTTTTCCCAATGGTCCAGTTTGGTATTCGTCCCTTTTTTTGCAGGGTACTCGACTCCCTGTCAATCCCAAGCTGTCCTCTCCAAAGGGTCTGCCTCCAAATCCAGTAGAATTATTTCTAGAAATGGTTGCTCTGGGGAAAAAAATTAGAGGGAATTTGGGTTTCTTCTTGTCCATCCCTCAGCACATTGTAGTGTCTTTGAATTTGCATAATTAATTTCCCTGTTTGTCAGCCTCAACAGTAAGGCCCTGACTTTATTCTCTTGAATGAACTCTATAAATTGTTACATGGGCTTTTGTAACTGGCTCTTTTGTTTATGTGAACATGCCAAAATTCACCTTTTGGTTTATTTTATTGATGGCACAAGTAAGGATAATTTGTGGGTGAACTTTGGAGGAACAATACGTTTGTTCTGTTTTGATTTAGATGTCTCAGTTTAATACGCAGAAACAACCTACTTATAATGTCACAGGCAATTTTGTGTATATCTGACTCTCCCACGTTCTCCACATCCCACAATGTGGGAGCCTCATGTATTAGGCTACTCTTTTCCAGTTAGGATAAATTAGAGAGTCCTAACCTGCATAAGGATTAGGTTAGATAATATGGAGTGGTCAGTTCCCAAACTTAATGCTGCATTGAAAGAAAGTGGAATAGTTTAGTAGAAGTTCCAAACAGAAAGGCTTGTACTATAAATTGTTGTCTCTTTTTTACCTTTTTTGATTGTACACATCCATAAACAATGAATAGATTAAGGAAATAGAGGTTTCTGTAAGACATGGCCTTCGCAGTCTAATATTTGTTAAGGGTTTGTCATAGATTGGCCTGCCACACAGATAGGGAATGGTGAGCCACCCATGTGCCCATTTCCTCGCTTAGCCCTCTTATTCCGACCTGGAAAGGCCGTTCTTTTGTTTCTTTAGTCACAAGGTTCAGTTTATCATGTCGTATCCATTTAGGTTCGATTTGGATTCCTCTGTTTCCTTTTTCCTCCTGTACCTTTTCCTCATGAATTTCCAACTCAACTTTTCAGATTGGAGTATTTCTTTGGGACATGTTAGTTGGTAATGAATACAGTTAGTTTAGGACTGAGTGAGTGGTACTTTTCTTGCAGGCTTTAAATGCTCAATCCAGAGCATTGCTAATGCAGAAGTTGGACCGTACTGGTACAGCTTCAAGGTGCGCTTTCTGTACCCTTTATTTCATTTCGCATTGAAGGCTATTCATTGATGCAAATATTGGCTAATGTATATTGGTATCAGGGCCTCCCAATATTGATATTTTTTGATACCGTAACTCGCAATATGATTCCATATTGGTTGATAATGTCCTGTATGTTTACAATTTTTAGAACATTTTTTTATTTCGATATATCTGATATTAATACGTGTTATCTTATATGGCTGCGATTGATACTGACATCGATATTTTCATCCTTGAGCCCATTTTATTGGCTTAGTTCTAATCATTTCTGCAGTTTCACTGGATCTCTAGGAGCAACCGTGCTTAATGGGGCTGCTCCCAATCAGCAACCTGTTTCCATGCTCATTAACGGGCAAGGTGTGATCCCTGCTCCAGTTTTTCCTGGCCCAGTTCTGACTTCTCCAGCATCTGAACCTATTGGTAACCTGAGTGAGTGCTTGCTGTTGAAAAATCTATTTGATCCTGCAACAGAGGTTTGTAATATTTTTCTACAATTGTTTTTATCTTTATGAAGTTCTCACCTTTGGTGGATATATTGATCTTTGAAAAATGCTTTGCAGACTGATCCAGAGTTTGATTTGGACATCAAAGAAGATGTTCAAGATGAATGTTCAAAGTTCGGTCGAGTGAAACATATATATGTTGACAAGTACGTATGTCATGTTTCTGGTCAATATATTATATGGTCATGAACTTCATCTGATTTCATGTTGAATTTCTAGATTCTGAGGTAGCTTTTATGGATTAGGAGATGCTGGGAAGCAGCATTTGTTACTCTATCACCATTGGATTAAAATCAAATGTTGATGATTTAAAAATAAAAAAAAAATGTAGTTATAATTTTAATTTTTTTAACAATACTAACATCCATTGAATATCTAATACAACATAATTTTTTTAATAAAAAAATTAATTTTTTAGAAGGTATTATTTAATGTTTAAATTTTAATCATCAATCTTTGACATCCAACGGCTAGAAGCAACAGAGAAGCCGCATCACTGCTTTCAGCTTTTATGGAAGTCTCTAAAACTACAAAACCCCTTCTCTAAATTTTAATCATCAATCTTTAACATCCAACGGCTAGAAGCAACAGAGAAGCCGCATCACTGCTTTCAGCTTTTATGGAAGTCTCTAAAACTACAAAACCCCTTCTCTAAATTTTAATCATCAATCTTTAACATCCAACGGCTAGAAGCAACAGAGAAGCCGCATCACTGCTTTCAGCTTTTATGGAAGTCTCTAAAACTACAAAAC
>JAOVVI020005062.1:0-16903 GCA_028571085.2 Nepenthes alata
TGCTGGGAGTGACACTTTATGGGCTGGGCACGACACTGGGCTGCTGAGCAGTTCTTGGTCAACCTATCTTGGTCATCCATTTTGCTGCCTAAGCCTTTTGTGCAACAGATTGCGTGATGGGTTGCCGTCCATTGGGTTTCTCTCCTTTCGGTGGGTTGAACTAACTGCTGCTGCACTTCTCGGGCCTCGGCCTTGAGAAAACGTTTGATAGGTCATAGCCACTCCTACAGATTGTGTTCTGGGTTGGCCCATATTCTGTTAAACCCATCAATAATTTTTCATAATTTTGTTAAATTATGTGTGTAATAACTTTTATGTGAAAAATGCCAAATTGTATACCGCAAAAATTGAATATGACTCCCCAATATTTGTGAAGTAAAAAATAAAAAATAAAATTTGGGTGGCCTAGTACATTTTATTATATATATGTATGTATATACATATATATGTATGTATATATAATTTTTGTTGAAACTCGATCAAAATATGCATAATCTAATACAGTGGAATAAAGCAAACTCTCGGTTAGATATCAATCACTAAATTTATAAGTATTGAAAATATAAAAATATATAATATTTTTAACGTGAATTTTTCTTTTACCAAAGAAAAAATTATAATAGTAATTTTTAAATTTATTATAAAATAGTATTTATTACAAATAATTTCATTTAAAATTCCTTCACTACAAACCTAGGTAAAGAATTGTTGAATAATAACTTTCTCAATGCGCCTAATAATAAATAAAAGAAAATATATTGAGAAATAAGAGTAATAAAACGGTAATACGTCCTTAAAAATTAATAGTAGAACAGTATACCTAAATTTAACGAAGAATAAAACTCCAATCAGATCTTAATCGAATATTGAATATTTTCTTCACCTCTTACTGTGGTATTCTTTGTGTAAGAAAATAATTTTCGATACTTTAAAATCAGATAATAAGTAACTTTATATCAGAAATAGTGCGCAAACGCCGATCAAGCATACAGTATGTGTAACCTCCCTAAACAAATAGCATACGTGTTTCCTTCAGGTGTTCATCTAGTACCATTCTTTTGGGCAAATAGAGTACGTGCATCCTTCAAATGTCCATTATCTGTCACTCTGCTGACCTTTAATTAACCATCATCCGATCCTCGCATTAATATCGTGCTACCCTTCAGCTTTCTTTGTCACTCAGACAATCCTTGACCGATCATCAAGACGATCTTGACCGAATATCGTGCAAACTTGCTAAATATTTTTGCCCGAGTGTGCCATGCATGAATATCGAACACTTCTTCAATGAATATTCGTTTATTGTAACACCTACAAATAAGTAACCTAAAATCTAATAATATTATCTCTATATAACTCTAAATTGTAATTAAATAACTTTAACTTTAGACATAATGAACTTACAAGTAAGGCCCACCAAAAGATGGGAAATGTTTCCCATTCAATATTCTTTGTTCTAAATTGTACGCCACATTCGTTGATAATAATGATATTCTCATGATGACAGCCACCGTAATGTTGAAGCGTTATTCATAAATATTCCACTAACACGATAACATTTCTTCCTTATGAGATTTTTAACACCATCCATTTTGACTTATCTATAATACCAATTATTAAAAATATCATAATCTTTTATTTCTTTTTGGTATATTATTCTAATTGGATTAATTATATTATCGGGTCTTTGATTATTTTTTTAAGTTGTATAATAATATTTAATTCGATCAATTATATTCCTAAGTGTTTGGTCCAGTACGAAGGCCCAAAGGGATGCAAAGCCCAACCCATGGAGCGACGGCACAAACGAAGAGTCCAGCCCCGCGTTCCAAAGCGGCTTACGTGGCGGCTCATACTCGCAGTCAATGAGCAATGTCTGCAGCCCATTAATGAGGATGTCGGGTGGCAGTGGTGACACAGAAGGAGGAAGCCAATGGGGAGAGAGTCAACGCTGCCAGCTGCGGCTAGCGCCGCTGCGCACAGCTCTCCGACCAATCTCAGCATAAGAGGCAGATTAAGCGTGGCCGGCAGTGCCCAGCGGTCTACTTGACACCGCAAAACGATAACTTACACATCTGCTATCGCCGAAAACAGTCAGCGGCCAACAAGCTTCTTCCACGGGAACTCTCGCGCACAAAGCCCCCTACAAGAGGGCCCATAAAATCCCTCGTCTTCTACAAGGAGAGGGGGATTTTTGCATCGAAGATTTGCTCTACTACAAACCAACAAAAGCTCAAAACCATCCGCGAGATCTAATTCTCTTAGCCTTCTCAGGTGACCAAAGTTAGCCACATTCTATGGTGCATTACGGGAGCCAGCCCTCCCAACACCTGCTCATTAAAACTCACCCACCTGCATTCACGCACTCCCCACGCATTTGCAACATATTTTTACGCGCCTTTAAGCGTGCGCCTCATCTCCGTTTATTGCGGAAGGTTACTAACTTGAGCGTCGGAGTGTTTGCGTGGGAGAAATTCTGCTGAACCTCTGACCTCTTATTTATTAGTTGTATTATGTAGGCCCCAAGTTAATAGAGACATTACGACCACTTTCAGACAACGAGAAATCTGAAGGATCCCTAATTCGTACGACAACCAAGAACCTGAGACGTAATATTGGCGCCATCTGTGGAAACGAGATAAGAAGCCTAGCATCTCCTTCTATCACTCATTTCTTTACAGTAAGATGGTAAACACTACGGCACAGGCGAGTGCCCCAGCAAGAGATGACGTTGCCCATAGCGACGACCCCTCAGTGGGTAGCCGCACAAACGTCCGTCCACAGCCCAATGTCCACCGCCTAGTGGCGGAGATGGGCGATATGAGGTTGGCAATCGAGGCCCTCTGCAACCGGGCAGGCACGCCTTGGATGGGGGCTGCCCCTCTAGCATCCCAGGCATCCTCTTCCAGGCGAGGAAGGCATCGCGCAAGAGCCCATAGGAGGAGATTAGACTAGCCTCACAATGTCAAGGCCCGGGTGGCCTCTGGCACTAGGGTTCAATCTACAGCCGAAAGCCACCCGAGCAGGGATGAGCAGGAGGAGAGCCCAAACTGGCGTAACCCCCGTAACTCTTGTGGCGAAGAAAGGCCGACAACCGTAGACTCAAACAATGAGCAGCCCCCCCTACGCGGGAAGCTGCCACGACCGACAAGCTCAGCAGCACCAACAGTGTCACACAGAGCTCCGGGACATAATCAATGCGCAGAGAAGCAAATCCGATCCATCGATGGAGGAGAAGGTGAAAGTTCTTTGGAACCTCCAGCACAAGGAGAGACCCGCATGATCCTCGGCCGACCTACGAAGGTCGTCCTTCGCTATGAATATCTGGACCCAACTGCTCCCTCATAAGTTCAAGATGCCAGTGATGGAAAGGTATGACGAGAGCAAGGACCGATGGATGACCTCAACTGCTTTCGTACTCACCTATCCCTTTAGGGAGTGAGCGAGGTCATGATGTGCCAGTGCTTTCTTGTCACCCTCTAGGGGGATGGGCTGCTTTGGTTCCGCATCCTCCCGCTAAATTTCATTCGCTCCTTCGACGAGCTCGTGGATAGCTTCTTGAGCCAATTTGCCTCCAGTCTGAGAGAGGAGAAGCAACCCTGGCACCTAGTCCGCCTCCGCCAAAGGTCGGATGAAAACTTGAAGTGATTCCTCAATTGCTTCATTAGTGAGGCACATCAGATCCCCCAGCTCTCGGACGAGTTGAAACTCAACACCTTCTTTGCTACGTTGGCAGCGGGGGACTTTTTTAAGATCTTATCGCATCAGCGCCCTCAGTCTTTTTGGGAAGCAAAGGCTATTGCCTGAGCCTACATCTCAATGGAGGAAGTCAACGAGGCAAAGCGTCTGGAGCGAGTGGACCACCCTCCGGAGATCTCCGGAGCCACGGCTGGTAAGAAGAGGAACGGCGACAGTGGCCACTTCCTGGAGTGCCGCAAGCAATCACGTCCTTCACCGGGATTGAGGAAGGAATACAAGCCAACGACCCTGACTCCTCTGAACAATACCCACACGAGCATCCTGATGCAGATCTAGGATGAAAAGTTCTTCAAATGGCCAAAAATATCAAAGGGGCCGAGCGGCAGTGACCAGATGAAGTACTGCAAGTACCACCGCTGCCTCGGACATTCCACAGAGAACTGTCGAACCCTACAACATGAGATAGAAGACCTAATCCTTTGTGGGCACCTGAAACGATTCGTGAAGGGCTCGGGGTAGGCCCCTGCGGCCTCAAAAGGAGAGGTGAGCGAAGCTCCTAGGAACCGTATGGCCGCTGGAATGATTAGTATGATCTCAATCGTGCCGGCCAAAAGCAACAAGCAGACACGGCCCGAGCATACTGCCAATAGTAAGAAAGTGAGGATAGGGGATAGGAGCAATGTCATTATCTTTGCTAGCGATGATATGGCACATGTAACATCCCCCCATTCTGATCCTCTTGTTGTATTTGCACTGGTTTCAGATGGTACGATTGACTATCAGTTGAAACAAGTTTTCATTGATAATAGAAGCTTTTAGAATTTGCTGTATCTTAGTGCCTTTTTTAAACTTGGATTGAGATGAAGTCGAATGAAAGTGGCCAACAGCCTGGACAATGAGCCTGTACCTGTACATGGGATAAATTAGCTAGAGGTTACGATATAAACTTACTAGCGCGTCACCACGTGAGAGCTAACATTCCTTATCGTCGACCTACCGTCCGTCTACAATGCCATCCTGGGCAGACCATTTCTCATGGCCTTTGGGGCCGTCACTTCAATTTCTTACCTAAAAATAAAGTTTTCGACCCCGTACGGTGTAGGAGAGGTGCTCGGGGATCAAGCTATGTGACGGACGTGTTACCTGTCCCAACTCGCTCTAGCGGCACCAGACCGCCTGGACGGAGACTTGGATCTTTGCGATGAAGCCACGCTGCAAGAAGTTTAATATGGAGAGGCGATCGAAGCAGTCCGTTTGGACCCCGTCGGGCTCAAAAAGAGCGTACAGGTAGGAAGCTCTCCCCCTTGTCTACCGCGATTGTCTAATCACCTTCCTACGGAAAAACTATGACATATTTGCATGGATTCCTGCCGACATGCTCAGGATACCGGTCAGAGTAATGGTCCACAAGTTGGGCCTCGATCCTACCCCACAAGCCCGTGCGGCAGAACCATAGGAACCACTTTGTCAAGAAATCGGTAGTTATAAGGGAGGAAGTGAAGAGGCTGCTGGACGCCAGATTCATTAGGGAGGTCTAATATTCATACTGGCTATCAAATGTCATACTCATAAAAAAAAGCAACGACAAATGGCGAATGTGCGTGGACTTCACCGACGTGAACAAAGTCTGCCAAAAGGACAGCTTTCCTCTCCCTCGGATAGATCAACTGGTGGACACCACGTCCAGGCATGAGCTCTGAGCTTCATGGATGCCTACTCAGGTTACAATCAAATCCGAATACACTCAGATAATAAGGAACATACCTCCTTTATGACTGACCAATGAACATATTGTTATAAGGTAATACCCTTCGGCCTCAAAAATACCAGGGTAACCTATCAATGGCTGGTAAGTAAGATGTTTGAGGCTCAGATCGAAAATAACGTGGAGGTATACGTCGACGATATGCTCGTAAAAAGCAGATCATTCGTCGACCACATTCGTGACCTATAGGAGACCTTCCAGGTCCGGGCACATAGGATAAAGCTCAACGCTGTCAAATGTGCATTCGGGATGACCTCCGGGACGTTCTTAGGCTTTATCGTGTTACAGCGCGGCATAGAAGCAAACCTAAAAAAGATCAGGGCCATCCTCGACATGAATCCTCCGTGGACGGTGAAGGAAGTATAGAAGCTCATAGGGCGGTTGGCAGCCCTCTCGCGATTCCTAGCCATGTCCGCAGAGAAGTACCTGCCCTTCTTCAAGACGCTCAGGGGAACGAAATCGTCTGGATTCAGATGGACCGAGGAATGTGAGGAAGCTTTCAAAGAGCCAAAGGCATACCTCGTTAGCCCTCCTCTAGTAAGCTCACCGCACATCGGCAATAACCTATATCTTTACTTGGCCACGTCGGACATGGCGCTCAGCTCCATGCTCGTTAGGGAGCACAAGGGCGCCCAATGGTCGGTGTATTATGTGAGCATGGTACTAGTAGACCCAGAAACCTATTACTCGTATGTCGAGAGGATAGCATTGATGCTCATCTATTCAGCGTGAAAGCTACGGCCCTATTTTCAAGCTCACCGGATCAACCCCTGAAGTCGATCTTATAGAAGCCCAAAACTTTCGGGAGGTTAGTCAAGTGGGATATAGAGTTGGGAGAGTTCGATGTGAAATTTTGACCTTGGCCAGTCCTCAAGAGTCAGGCCCTGGAAACTTCATCGTCGAGGCAAAAACCCCAGCTCAAGGCAACCCACATGGCCCGGGGGATGCGGACGATATTAACGTTCCAACGTGGACTCTGAATGTGGACGGGTTATCCACCCAGGCAGGCAACGGAGCCAGAGTCATACTTAGGACTCCAGATGGCGCAGAAATTAAGTACTCCATCACGCTGACCTTTCCTACTACTAATAATGTGGCGGAGTACGAGGCCCTTCTGGCAGGACTTCGTTTAGCAAAGGAGTGTTCTGTCAGGTTGCTGGTTGTGCACAGTGACTCGGAGCGCGTGGTCATCCAAGTCCAAGGGACCTTCAGGGCATCAAACCCTCAACTCGTAAAGTACCTGGAGAGAGCAAAGGCCCAGATTAAGAGCTTCGAGCGCTTTAAGATTGAGCACGTGCCTAGGGCCAAAAATTGGAAAGCCGATCGGTTCGCCCGGGATGCCGTCGTAGGATCTCCGGAGCAGGACTCCAGGGACCTTCGGGAAACCCTATCCCTGCCCAATGTTGATGTCTCAGATTAGGAGGTGCTACAGATTGACGGGAGTGACACTTGGATGACTCCGTACCAAAAGTACTTGACGAATGGGATACTGCCCGAAAATGTAGATGAGGCCAAGCAGATTAAGAAGACGGCAGGCTGGTACACGATCCTCGACGGACGGCTATACAAGCGAGGATATTCCACTCATTGCCTAAAATGTCTGACCCCTGAGGAAGCTGAGTACGCTCTAAGCGAAGTCCACATCGGCATATGTGGCTTGCACATTTGAGGGAAAAATCTCGCGTTCAAGATCATGCAGTAGGGCCTCTTCTAGCCCACAATGAAGTGAGACACCATGGAGTTCATGATAAAGTGTGAGGGCTGTCAAGTCCACGGATCCATGACACACCTTCTTCATACAGAGCTGCACAGTCTCTAGTCCCCATAGCCGTTTGCACAATGGGGACTCGACATCCTTGGACTGCTACCCTTGGCTTCCGAACAAAGGAAATTTCTCATCGTCGGCATCAATTACTTTACCAAGTGGGCAGAGGTCGTCCCTCTAGCTCGAATCATCGAGCAAAATACGACAGAATTCCTCCATCAGAATATCGTCTGTCATTTTGGGATTTCTGAGGTCGTAATAACCAACATCAGAACCTAGTTTACCGACAAACTGTTAGTTTACCGACAAACGATTCACTAGATACTACGTGGGCTTACGCATCAGATTGGTACATACGTTTATGGCGTACCCTCAGGCGAACGGGTAGGTCGAAGTCACCAACTGCACATTGCTGCACGGATTGAAGACCAAGTTGGAAGATACAAGGAGCTCGTGGGTCGATGAGCTACATTTCGTACTCTAGTCATACCGAACAATCCTACGGGAACCAACGAGAGATACACCCTTCAGTCTCTACTACAAGGTTGAAGCTATGGTCCCCTTTGAAGAGGGGTTACCCTGCCTATGGGTCGAGTGTTTTGATCCGTCCATGAACTCTCAAATACTCAGAGAATGCCTTGACCTACTCTGAGAGGTTCAAAACGCAGCCCTCTTAAGGACCACAGCCTACCAGCAGTATATCGCACGGTATTATAACAAACGGGTGAAAGCACGCCCACTTGAGGTTGGGTATATGGTCCTCCGAAGCGTAGAGGCCGTGAGAAAAGCCGCTACCAGGAACAAGCTCTCCCCTAGCTTGGAAGGAGCGTACAAGTTACGCACCCAGAACGGTAAACTGGTGTCTGGGACCTGGAACGCCGTCAACCTGAAGAAATACTACCAGTAACGCAGCGCTGGCCCAGGTAAGGCATACACGCACACCACGAAGAATGCTTGTATATGCATTGTGTTCCCATTTAATAAAATTGATCATTTTTGTTATGTTGTGTACCCATCCATATGAGTGTTTGCATGCATGTCATTACAAAACTGAAATGACCTAGACTGCCCCTAAGTCAGGAGAACTGTCGTCCGTCCGTAAAACTTAGCCTTAGCCTGAGCCGAGCAGCCCTATTATGGCCACCTCAAAACCTTGGCCTCACACCAAGTGACCCAGTGGCAGTCTTGTTCGAGCCTCGACCAAGCATCAAGCGGCCCAAAGGCAGCCACATTCGGACTTTGACTCCACGTTAAAAGGGCTCAAAGTGGCCCGCTAGCTTGGCCTTTTGCCAAGCGACCAGAAAGCGGTCACCACTGAATTACAGCTCTATGCAGTATGGTTTGTGCGACCCAAGGAACCATGGTTCCGAACCAAATGACTCAGTCGGTCAAAACTAAAGGCCTGGGGGATTTTGAAGCTTCCCAACTTACGGCCAACAAAACCTTAGGGGATGAGAATTGCAGGCGTGTAGCGACCTTCTCTTGAAGAAGAGAGCACCCTCAGCCTACGATGGTCGTGGGCTAAGACCTAGCACCGGGTGGCAACGACACCCAGAGCAGGGTCAAAGAACTCAATGCAGGTACCGCGTGAAAAAAGGCCTAGACCCAGAGTCCGACTGTTGTAGCTTGAAAACCCAGCTGGCCCTTGGTGCGGTTCCATGGGATTAGCGAGAACATCCTCTCTACTGGATCGAGCTTCCCACTAAACGTGCGAGATGCGAAGACATCATCTAATGGAGGACGAGTATAGCGCAAGATGGCACCAGATTAGGGCCTTGGCAACAATAACTTTTACAAGCTTAGCCGTTAAAGATGAGATACTATCTCTAAAGCCACATCAGAAAGTATTAAGGGAAATGGGAAAGAGTTCTACTTCTCATTCATTTGTACAATGTGTCTACAAGTAACGGAGAAGGAAGAAAGCAACATAAACAAGTACAGCTACTCCCGAGAATATGATGGACCGCCCTCCTCGAGGGAGTTTCTCAGGCAAGACGTATCAAGGACCCTGGAGTTGCCCAGGTGGAAGACACCTTCCGGAACATCGAGAACTACTAGCAAAGCAATCCTACGGCACAGGCAAATGCAGTCCCAAAACCTGGACTCCATGACAAGGTTTGCCTCCGAAGGAGTGAGCCGTGCCCTGAGATCCCTAGATAGATGAGAATTGTCATCCTCAAGGACAGTGACCATCTCCTTCAGCAGCCCAACCTCCTCCCTTAGGTGCCTGAATTCCTCATACATCTGATCGTTCTCTCCCTGTCGCTGCAAGGAGAATGACCTGGACTCTAATACGTTGGGCGATCTTCTGCCCACAATGGGAGTTCTCATGCAGCTGAGCTATGAGCTCATCGAGAGAATCAACCTCCTCTGAAACCTACATGGGAAGGGAGAAGATCATAAATTCTCAAAGCTTCGAATTACAAATAAATGCTCGACTCAAGACGGCCATACCTGAGCGGAAGCTGTGTTCGGACGATAGGCAAGATCTCCTCGCATGGACAAGCCAGGGTGCTCCCCATGTTCTGTCGTGATCCCTGTGATGCTTGGATGGCCAGGAGCCACGGGAGGTGAAGGAACGCTTGGGGGCTCCGACCCCTGAACAACGTCGTAGCAGCGGTCTTTGAAGTCAACTCAACACCCAGTGGACTGGCCTCTAGCGTGGCTTCGACCGCCAACACCGCAGAGGCACCGTCTTGAGATCCAACCTCTAGAAACGGCCCAATTGGGGGCCTAGTAGGCTCTGAACGTCCAGCGAGAACTGGTGCTGGCTCAGCCGAGCGCGTTCCCTCCGACTCCTCAGGAATCAATGCGCCACCCTTCGTCGCTAGAGCGCTCTCAACAATGATCTCTGGCGGCCCTGGATTGATAAAGGAGCCCACGGAAGACCAATAAATAGAATAAAGCTCCACCATAGGAACACCATACTCAGCCAATGCTACGGCAAGAACTAGAAAGGGTTTGGTAGCTTCCTCCCTCAGCCTCTTCAACGAGGCCCGAACCTCCTCCTCATCTGAGGACGACTCCAGCAGTGAGCCGCTCTCCTTAGAGTCCCCTCCTGACAGCTCGGGGATCACAACATCCTCGGGATTCTTCTTTCAGGAGCCAGCGGCACTCCAGCCAGACGAAGGCCCCCACCTGGCGACCTCGAATATAGGGGGCATTAGATTGTAGCTCTGGACGGAGAATGTTGCCATCTCGAATTTGATAGCGGCGACCAACTCCGCAGTCTCCATAGTGTTCTCCGAGGATGGCTTCCCATGAAAATACTCTGAGATGGGACCCCACTCGTGCGAGAGATCTGAATCGAAAGGCTCTTGCAGGAAGAAGAGGCATACCTTCCAGTTTTTAACCGAGTCAGGATTGGCCGCATGGAAACAGAAATCGATCCTCGGAAACATAGAGACCAAATCCTCCAACTCTATGAAACGAAAGACCACCCTCGCCACCTTGGCATCGAATGTGCCAGTGTGAAGATGGGAGAAGAAACAAAGCGAAACTAGGTAACAGACAGCATTGGGATGGAGCCTCACCGGAGGGACGCCCAATGCCTCAACTAGCGCATACAGAGTGCATGGCATGGGGTAACGAAGCCCCCCTCTCAGATGGTGCTCGTAAACGGCCACGAAACCATCTGGGGGAGCGTTAGCCCTACCGACGGAACTAGGTGCACGATAAGCCCAATCACCGGGAATCCAGTAGTCCACCATCAGAGCGACGATGGCACTCATTGTCAGGATGGAACCCGTGTTGTCTACCCTATGTCGGTCTGACTTGGAGACCTATGAGGAGGAAGGAGATTCTCTCTTCTTGGCCATCGCTCTCTCTCTTTCGCTCGGAGAAGAATTGTGTTATGAAAAGTCACAAAGAAGAAAGGGTTTGCTGGCGCACGGCTTAAATAGACAACAAGACGCCAGCATGCAGGAAAACCTAAACGATGCCTTCGCTTAGTAGCCATGCCACGTGCAAGCCTAGTAGGAGCAACGCGGGTCTTGAAGCTACGACCAATCATGACCTATTGTCAGACTGCGGATTGGTATCGCCCCAGTAAATCCATGCTGTCACACTTGCATTTAATGCGAAAATTCTGGTTGCTTGGAATGACGGTGGCTAGACTCCCAAGACAGACGAGCGAGAGAGAAGACAGAGAGTTCAAATACAATAAGTAATGTAAGATAAGCGAAGCAGTCAAGCATTAGGCCTCATTATAATAATCATTAATGACTTTTTTTACAACGGCCTGCAGCCGCAAGGAACAACTAACGACCCCCCTGGGCCCAGAGGGATCTTGAGTTGGATACTCTAACAGGTCTGTGCGTGTCAAGGCACTAGAGTTTTGAGAGTCCAGGATGCCGGTGCAGAAGTTCGATTCCTCCAGCGAGACTAGTTACTGGCTGAGACGGATGCCGTCTTGGAAGTTCCTTTCCAGTGCAGGACCGACCTCCTCCAGCAAGAACCTCAACCTCAACTCAGTTCCCATCCGTGCAATCTCCTTTCTAAACTGCAGCCGCTAGCCGCTCAAGCTCCTCCTGGAGAGCCAGAATGCGGGCACGGTCCCGAACGTTAGCGCCAACAAGCCTAGATGCCCTCTCTTCTAATTCTATCCACGCTTCCTCGAAGTATGCGGCATGAGCCTTCAACTGCTCTATCTCTCCGACTGCAACCTACATCCTGGCCTCAACAGCCTGGGCAACTTCCCAAAGCAATGGATCTGCCCTCCTGGGCCTACAACCCAGAGAGGAGGCAGCCATCTCTTCCCTCTCAAAGCCTGGGGGCACCCTAAAAAATCGCATTGGACTCACAATGGTGGCCTTTGAATGACATCCCTAAGTCGCTACTGTACTAGTCGCAGTTGCTCCTGGGATCCTCGAGGCATAGGTCCTGGTCTGAGGCTCTTCGGAAGGAGATTTTGATCCCAACGGCGAAGACGACCTCTCCATTAAAGTCACAACAGAGGAAGACAAAGGGATCTCAGAAGCAGCACAAAGCTTCACGCTGCCTGAGAACAAAGCAGCAGAGTACATGACTTTGGGGGGAACTCGTGCTTTTAAATAAGCAAAGTTCACCCACTGAAACGGCGATGTTTTGAAGGCGAAATGTGCCAGAAGAAAGCCAACGGATGACCTCCACGTGTCAGATCCCTGAAACTCCGCACCTTCTAAGGTGCATCACTATGGTGTAGTGCCGCGAGATTTCCTACGCATTTAATGCACCAAGTGGCTAGACAGATGTGACAACCACCCATGGTGATCAAGCTTCCCTGACGTCAGCTGCCATGAATCTCTTCCCACCGCGTCCTCCCACAGACGGTTAGCGTCGTGACTCGAGAGACGGGATCGGTAAGTCTCGCCGCAAGTCTCCATAGATGCTCATGCGCCCAGAACATAGCATGGCACAATAAAAAAAAAAGGGGAGCTAACCATGTGGACGGTCTGAAAAATAGTTGACAAGAAAAGACGCATACAACGATATGGCAAGACGAAGATAAAGGGCTACTTTTTTCATTAATCAAGGGTTTCTTTATAAAGTACGAGATCTGCAGTAGCAAAGGCATAAGAAATAAAAATATACAACTGGGAACAGAAATCCCAAGGTGGCATCGCTGAATGCTTTGGCCGCAACCGGGAACCATGATCCACACCAGGTCACTCTAGTGGCATCACCGGAACTCCGACGCGCCTGAGCATAGGAGTGCCCGCGTTGGCCCTACCCCAACAGTTAACTGTAGTCAACTGGTGCGGCAGAACCAGCACCAACTTGGGAGACCTCAGCTGGGACGTAGGAAGTGTGTGCTCCCCCTACAGAGGCTCAGCCCTTTACCACCCCTCCAGAGAGAGCGGACGGTGGTCCAAGTGATGTAAAGACCGTGATCGATGTGCCACACGGGTGGTAAAGCCCCCCAGGATGGCTCCACCACGGTCCCACGACACATTGGAGGATGTCGCTCCATGGGGGGAGGCACGTGATGGCGACAGAGTGGCCGAGCCATGCTCATTAGTGTGAGTAGTCACCCACGGCGCGGGCATGAGGACGGTCTTCATCGAGAGATCCAAATTCCCAGCTAGGCCATCCGATTCCTTCATGGACTCCCAGCAACAGTGGGACGAGCCAAGGCTCTCGCATGGCACCTTCAAAGTAAGCCAAGAGATGAATCACACCAATCGAAGGACCCTCCTATTTATGGGCAAGTTAGCGTCCTCCTGGCGCCTAATGAAACACGCTATCCCATGGATGTCTTTCATGGAACAGGAAGGACCTTGAATCCAATGCCACCTCAAGTGTGCGAATCCTTCCCTTCAGGGCACCAAATCATTATGATGCCAAAAAAGCCTGCGCAACCGTCTCGAAAAGGCACGAAGTGGGAAGACGACCAGCATTGGCGCATCTCGAGGAAAACCCAGCGGCTGTAAGCTAGACCCAAAAGGACATGCCAGACCGCAATCACATATCAGCCTAGGCATATCGACCCAGGCATGGGGGGCTACTGTTGGGTCCAATACGAAGGCCCAAAGGGACACGAAACCCAACCCATGGAGCAATGGCCCAAATGAAGAGTCCAACTCCGCGTCCCAGTGCGGCTTACGTGGGATCCCATACTCGCAGCCAATGAATGACATTTGCGGCTCATTAATGCAGTTGTTGGGTTGCAGTGGTGATGTAGAGGAAACAAATCAATGAGGAGAAAGTCAGTGCTGTCAACTGCGACTGGCGCTGCTGCTCGTAGTTCTCCGGCTAATCCCAGCGCGATGTGTAGACCAAATGTGGTCTATAGCGTTCGACAGTCTACCTGTTATTGCAAGGCAACAACTGACACATCGACGATCGCAGACAATATTCGGAAGCCAATGAACCCCAGCACGGGGATTCTCGCGCCCAAAGCTCTAACCAGAGGGTCTATAAAATCACTCCCCTTCTACAGAGAAAGGGATCGACAAATTGGATCCTGGACAATCGGCTCTACTTCAAACCAGCAAAGCTCAAAACCATTCGCCAGATCTGATTCTCTCAACCTTCTCAGGTGACAAGAGTTAGCCACCTTTTACGGTATATTTCAGGAGCCAGGTCTCCCAACATCCGCTCATTAAATCTCACCCGCCTGCATTCACTACTCCCCACGCATTTACAGCATATCTCTGCGCTCCTCTAAGCGTGCGCCCCATTTTTCGTTTATTGTGGAAGGTTGTTAACTTGAGCGACAGAGTGTTCGCGGTGAAAAAAATCTCGTTGAACCTCTGACCTCTTGTTTGTTAGTTATATTGTGTAGGTCTCAGGTCAACAGAGATAGAGACCGGACCTGCTCGCGACGGCCTCCTAACGACAAAAAATTTGAAAACTCCCTAATTCGTACAACAGTCGGACCCAGGACGTAACAATTATTATTATTATTATTATTATTATTATGTTTTATTGCTATTGTTATTATTATCATTATTACCACTATTCCCACCTTATTCATCATATTATTCTACAAATCAAACAATGAAATACTAATTTTTATATTATTTTATTTCAACAATCAAATATAAAAATAATAATTTTAACTCTATTCTTATCATATTTAATTTTTTAGAAATAACTATTTTATTTTAACATTATTCTATTCTAACAACTAAACGTACCGTAAAGTGTCACATAAGCAGTGACATCCTAAAAGATCCCAAGCCATTAAAACGATAACACAAGCAAAAGTGAAAGCAAGTTAAAGAATAGGTAAAATTAAATATACTCATTGTATTATGGGTTTTATGGTGAAATATTTTCTCTTTAAGGCCTTGAGTTTCAACACATAATTAAAGAACAATGTAACATATGAGATTTAAAATTTCAAAAAAAAAAAACATCTAAATAGTTTTTTTTAATTGCTATTAGGTTAAATATTTGATAAAGATTAATATAAAAAAATCTATGAAAAATATTATATATAAATTTTTTATATCTTAAAATTTTATCATAAAATTTAATTTGTATTAAAACCCTGGCCATTAGATTTTTATAAGAGTAACATTATTTATATACATATTTATATATTTATTTATATTAAAATTATTAAAATTAGATGTGTTTTACTTTATTTTAATTATTTCTCTTTTTTAGTATAAGTAGGTAGATGTATAATTTGATGTATGAATATTATTTCTCTTTTTGATAATTCAATTGTTCTTATTTTATTTTCTAAAATAATATAAAATAATAGTTTTTTTTTGGGAAAAATATTAAATTATCAACATATTTATTTTATGAAAAATTAATTAAAATATAATAATTATTATTATATCTTTAATTTTTAAGAAATATAAAAATGAACTGTTGAATGCTTGCTTGGATTCAGCATCCCAATTGGCAAGAGGATAAGGCGCGCGCGCCGCAGTTCACTCAAGGGAATGAACAGGAGAAGATAAGATTTATAAAGCCATGAATCAGTGACATCGAGCATGGAAGCTCTTCAACAGAAGAAAACGATGAAGGCCTCAATACTCGAGTCCCAGTTCAATTTCCCAAAAAAATTCAATGAAACACCCGCAAAAATCCCATTTCTCAACCATAAATCTCCCACTCCGCATCTCAAACGCCCCACAAACAGCCTACCGCCGCCATTTCTAAGCTCAAAAAACAGAGTCCTCAGCGCCCAGATTCTTAAAAACCCTAGAAAAAACATTCATCGAGTAGTAAGGGAAAAACCCCTGAAAGAAGATGATACTAACGATTCCGCTAATGGGTATTCGAGGATTGTGATAATTGGAGCGGTTTCTTTGGGATCTGTGCTGTTGTTCATGGGGTTAGGTGAGCAAAAGGCCTTTGCCTGGGGGCCAGAAGGTCCATTAATGGAGGAATTTTGGGATAATATGAGGAGGTATGCTCTTTATGTGCTCACAGTTAGTACAGGTGTGGCTTACGCTGTCTTTCAGCCTGTATACGAGTTGTTGAAGAACCCAATTTCTGCAATTCTTGTTCTTACGATAATTGGCGGCAGCATCTTCATCGTTTCTCAAGTTCTTTCCGCCATGGTTGGCGTCTCTGATTTCTCTTATGATTATGGATACTAGATGATAGTCGGCATTTCGACGCATGAATCTTCCGCTGCGCATGAAATTCGAGGAAGAATCGGATTGTTATTGAGTCAAATTTATGCGATTTTGCTCCGTATAATCTGAGAGTGAATAGCTTGCTGTGCTATACTATGATTAGATATTCTGTGTGACAGTTGATGATTGTTCTCTCATATATATATATATATATATATATATTGGGTTGGTTGAATTTGAGCAGCTTCCACCATTGATGAATTTATAAAGGAGTTGATTATACAGTTTTTCAGAAGGAATATATTCAAAATCATAGTGACATATGAGAAGTTAATAAAACTTTTTTTTTTATTGAAATCAGTAACAACTATTCAATATGATCTAGAAAAAAACTATCTCTTCTATCTACACAAATATGGTGGGCAATTTTATTATTTATAAAATAAAAAAATAATTAATTTTTAATTATATAAAAATTATTTTTTTATCAAATATTAAACTCATTAATTAAATAACTTTTTAATAAAATATAACAAAATGGTGAAAGATTATTACTTCTAAATATTTTAATAAATTGTTAATTATATTAGATTATATAAGATAATGTTAGCACTTTTATATTGTACAATATAAAATATTATTTTTAAAGCT
>JAOVVI020005063.1:4606-16901 GCA_028571085.2 Nepenthes alata
ACATATATGGGGAATTACCTGGTATGAACCCAACACAAATCTCTATGAACTTTTCCGTTTTCCAAACAGAAAACTTCTTACGGAGGTCCCAAAAAAGGAGTACAAGTTTAAGAAGCTTTTCCAACAATGAACCATCAAACAAAACAATTATGTTTTTAAGTTGATGGTGGATGATGTAATTTTTCAACTCATAAGGTGCCTGTGGAATTTGCTACTGCCTTTTATGTATTATGACATGATGTCTTCACGCAGCCTTTTCTCAACCGCTTTGTGGATTTCCTCTCACCTGTTTGTATATGACATTAGCTTTGATTTCTGGAAAAGATATTGCCAAATACTTTATTGAGGAATCCTTTTTTAATGGTTCTGAAGGTTGGAAGTTTTAGCCATGCTAGTGTATAGTATGGTGAAATATATTCATAGCATTTGAGTTGATCCACACGCTTATGCTTAATATGCTTTTCTTTGCTTATCATCTTGATATGTTGATCACTCTCTTCCCCTCTCCTTAAAACAGGGTAATAAAAGTAGCATGAGAGAGATTGAAGCAATGAGAGCAAGCTCCCAGACAAGTAACTCTTTGTCAAGCAGCTTTTCCAATCATAGTGAAGCTCCTCCTGCAAATGCTGGATCACCGAGTGTAACAAGCTCGCTGACTTCAGCATATGAAGATATCGAACATGGTGATTGCTTTCTTGAACTTAGAATTAGCGGTCTTGTTAAGTTCATCACTTTCATATATTGTTACCTAGTTGCTGATGTTCTGTTTGGGTAAAATGGCTGACATCCATTGGTGTCTATTCTTATAACTTCCTATTGGTCAAATATGCAAGTGGAAAGTCTCAACACTTCCATCCTTTATTAAGTAGAATTGACATTGCTTTTACTTTTCCATGAAAACAAAATCATTATAAATTTTCTTTGACCTTCTTTCACCAAGGATGCCTTGTAAACTGCTACCATCTATTCTGATACAGAGGACAAACACCAAGAAATTCCAAATTTACTGCATGTGTTAACCTTCCGCATGCAGAGGATGGTTTTTGAAATGAGAAGATTAGTGCCAGCCTCATGAGCTTTAAATTTCCGCTTACCTCTCCATATATTTTTTGTTAATAGTCCTCTGTTTATGGTGTCATTATCATATAAATTGTATTCTCTTGTATCGCTGCATTTTGTCCTTTATTCACATTTCATAGCATCTGCATTATCTTCTGTGCTTTGATTTCTAGATAGACGAATATAAAGTGGTTCAATTCTCGGTTGTAGTTCCTGGGTTGGACTACGATTCGCTTGCTCAAGGAGGAGGTAGAGGTGATGATGCTGTTCAGTCTACAACACCTGACTTGGAAATCTGGGAAGAGGCCTTTCAGCGATGTACAAGGGGTTCGGAAGCTGGATCTTCTCATCCATTAATTCCTTCCCCTCTTCCTGCTGGTTCTGGAATCCCTGGTGAAGATGATGGGAATTTCTGCCAGCTTTTAGGTGGCGACATAGCGATCAATTTAGGATCTGAAGGTCCTCTGATCAAATCCAACTTGCAGGTAAAATATAGTTTCTGGCTACAAGTTAGCATTTGGAAAAATGTAAGTTTTTTAACAGCATAAGGGCAGATGGTTTTGCAGACCCTGGTGTTGGCAGTACTACTAGTTGAACTTCTCTGTGACTTTTTCTCAACTTAAAAATTACAAAGCAATATTGCACTCAACTATTTTAATTGCAGCTACTGAAGAGATCCTTGGAATTGCTCATGCTATAATTGTGTTTGCTAAATATTCATGAACATTTTTCTTGCAGGCAAACTTCTTTAAATGTTTATGATGATTATTTATCTCTCTTCCTTGAAGGAATCAAACTGTCTCAGTGGCTTGAAAAGCTTTATGTTTGATTAATAGCTTTCTGTGTACGTCAATATGACCCCAGTGAAATTGATTTTCCTTGCAGAAGAGTTGGCTTTATGATTATTTTTTCTTCATCATGATATTTAAATGACTTTTTATATGCTCCTTTACAAATTGTGAGACATTCAAATTTTTTTAAATAGCCTGAATTTTTTGGTTGACAGTGGAGTCTTGCTCTTTGCCCAGCGAAACATTTCTGTTACATTTTTTTCAAGTAGAAATCAAGATTAGATTTGATAGTTACAGTTACTGCTGGTGCATTTAAGAGAGCAGAATTCCCTTAACATTCTTTTAGTTAGGAGTATTTATTAGAAGAACAGAATGATGTTTACCCTTGTACAAATGTGTTAGGCAAGACAATCTTTTATCCCCCTCTTTTGGAATGTCATAGTCTAGGCTAGAATGAGCCCAGTCTTACTAAATGGCAGGACTGTTGATCTTCACGGAGAATTATTAATGGTAATTAAGTAATGATTTGATAGATTACCTTTAATACTCGCAAAATACAGTGAGCTCCAAAATGTTTATTAAAGTTAGAGATTGCGTGCATTTGATATGCTCGTGAGAAAGAAGGTTAATGCAACCCATCAATGAACAGACGTGTAGAAGTGGAATCTCTCTCTTTTCTTTTTTTCACTATTGCGAAATGATCTAATTCTTCAAGTTAAAATTGAGAACCATATTTGAATAAGGAGATTGATCCAAATATCAAACTACACTCTTAAGAAATATATTGAATTATATTATATTTCATGCTAGCTTATGTTCTGGGTTCCTGATCCCATTGCACATGTTGGTATGATCCATGTTCCCAGTAACCTTGGATCATATACACATAGCACGACATCTAAACATTAAACAACATTTAAACAATAGATATATAAGAGCATTCCTCTAGTTGGGATTAGGATATATCCCTGTCTTTGTATCTTGAAAACTGAAGTGGATGGGAAAGTGTTCAAGCTTGTGATGCAGATGGGCTTGCTGACATGGCAGTTCATGGTAATAAAGTATTTGCATAAATCTTATTAACTCACTCAATGGCCTGAATGCTAAGATGTCTTAATGGGACTCAATTTTATTACATATCTCAAAATCTCAGTATCAATAATGCTGTGAATTCTACAGTTTAATAATGAAGATGAGGTATTTATGTATTTATTTTTTAGTGGGGGAACTCTTGATGACAACTTGCATATTGCTTATAAATGATTTTCTGTGCATGCCCTGTAGAAAAACATTCAAATTGAGCTTCGAAGTGCAGAATGTCATGGTGGTCCATATGGAGAAGAAAGTTCTTACCTTGTGAAGAAGCCATTGCTGGGAAGCATTCAAGCGGCGGAGGGCTTGCAAAAAGTTGACAGCTTTTCCAAATGGGCTAGCAAAGAACTAGCAGACGTTGATGATTTGCATTTGGACTCATCTTCCAATTTGTCATGGTGCAATATCGAAGGCAGTAGTGCTGCCGTTGATTCTTCAATTACCTCTGGGCTACAAATGGACAATTATACAATGAGCCCATCTATATCCCAAGATCAGCTTTTCAGTATAGTTGACTTCTCACCAACTTGGGCATACACGGACTCTGAAACTGAGGTACACTTTTTTTTCTATTGTATGCAAATGCCCTGCTGTATTGTGCATTTGATTTTGCATCTTTCATAAATTCTTTGAGGATAGAAGAGAGCTTGGGGACATTATTTTTTTGTTCTTACTGTCATCTCCTGTTTTGATAGCAGGTTCACATCACTGGAAGATTTCTGAAGAATCTCCAAGAGGTAGCTAAATGCAATTTGTCATGTATGTTTGGGGAAGTGGAAGTTCCTGCCGATGTTTTAGAAGATGGTGTTCTCTGCTGCTATGCTCCTCCACTCAATGTAGGGAGGGTCCCTTTCTATGTAACTTGCTCAAATAGGTTGGCGTGCAGTGAAGTGCGTGAATTTGAATATCGACTAGAGCCATCTCGGGTAGGCCATGATCGAAACATTGAAACAGCAAGTGTTTCTAGTAGCGGCATGAATGAGATGGTTCTCCATGAGCGACTTGAAAGGTTATTGTCTTTGAGATCATCTGAGAATGTGTATCCCCATTCTAATGATGATAGCAAGAAACAACAGATGATTACTAATATCATGTTATTGATGGAGAATGAGCAAGGCTGTGAGATTCTAGAAGTGACATCAGATGATGATTCATTTTCCAAAAATGTACTGAAAGAGAAGTTATTTTTGTGGCTGATTGACAAATTGAATGAAGATGGAAAAGGACCTAATGTACTGGATAAAGAGGGACAAGGTGTGCTGCATTTGGCAGCTGCTCTTGGTTTTGATTGGATCATACAGCCCACTCTGGAAGCCCAGGTTAGCATTAATTTCCGTGACGTGAATGGATGGACTGCCCTTCACTGGGCTGCATTCTGTGGCAGGTAAAGAAAACCTTTTTTTTTTTTTTTTAATCGTTTGAGGTGTTAGACTTCTCAAATGTTTCATAATTTGGTGTTGTACTATTGTTATCTTGTGAGGACATTTGTGTGTACCCAGTATTTTTATGTAAGCCATATTTGCAACTGCTGCTCGAATTGGAACAAGTTACATTTTTATTTAGATTGGCTGTTGCACTATTGTTCTCTTTATGATCACCTCAGATCAGTTAAAACCCCTTTATGGGCTTTATTTTTCACCCTGAACAAGGAATTTGCATGCAATTTTCTTTTGCCTGAGCTGCCATGTGGATTGAATGATGGGAAGTACTTGGGAGCATGATTCTGGCTAGAAATAATTGCTATGTGTTCTTATTTAGTCCATATTACCTTCCGTTGATGTGCCTTTGCCTTCTTACCCTTGTCATTATCAGAGAGAAGACTGTGGCTCTTCTTGTTTCACTGGGTGCTGCTGCTGGAGCATTAACAGATCCATCACCTGAATTTCCTTTGGGTAGAACTCCTGCGGACCTGGCTTCAGCTAATGGATACAAAGGAATATCTGGTTTCCTTGCTGAGTCTTCCTTGACCACACACCTTGCTACCCTTACAATTAATGACCGAAATGTGAATGGTGAAGCAGAAGATTCAATTTCAAAAGCTGTGCAGACAATCTCACAGAGGACAGCAACTCCAGGTGACGAAGGTGATGCATCAGGTGATTTGTCACTGAAGGATTCGTTAGCTGCTGTCTGTAATGCTACTCAAGCTGCTGGCCGTATCCATCAAGTTTTTAGGATGCAGTCCTTTCAGAGAAAACAAATCAGTGACTACGCTCGTGATGAACCTGAGCTGACAAATGAACGTCTTCTTTCTCTCATAGCGACAATGATACAGAAGTCTGGACAAGATGATGTGCAGTCACATTCTGCTGCACTGCACATACAGAAAAAATATCGGGGTTGGAAAAAGAGAAAAGAGTTTTTGATCATCCGTGAAAGAGTAGTCAAAATCCAGGTGCATCAGTATTTTCCTATATTTAGTATCTTTAACTTCTATTCTTCCTTGCTCCCCGTTCCCTTTTTTCCAGTGCTTCCTATATGCTGCTGCATTCATGATTGTAGGTCCAGTGCTTCTTCACTTCATCTTAACCTTTGACTGGAGAAGTAATATTTTCTGAAACTTCCACTTTACTCCCTGCGGTGGTGAAGTGGCTGTAGGAAAGCGAAATACTACTTCAGGAAATTGAAAATGTGGAGGAATCTGCAAATCTCCTGAAGTAAGAAATAAATAATCAAGAAAACGTGAAAGGAGAGACCTATCATTCCTTTTGCTAGTTTACCCTACAAGATTTCTGTTGTTACCTGTACTCTCACATCGGCCATTTAATTTTTCATTTAAATGCAAATGATGGTGTTACACACACTTGAGCTTGCCAATGGCCTGGATACGATCCCCATCAGTTCCCTCCCCTTCTCACCCTTCCCAAAAAGGGAAAAAACCTCAGTAATTTGTAAAATTTTAGGTTTGAAGGAATCAAAGATAGCAAAAATAATCTTAACCACTAAAGTTTAAACTTTCTGAACAGTTTTCTTGTAGCCCAATGTGATTATTTCCTCGTGGTTTCAAGGCCCATGTAAGAGGCCACCAGGTGAGGAAACGATACAAAACAGTGGTCTGGTCTGTCGGGATTCTGGAGAAGGTGATTCTGCGCTGGAGACGCAAAGGGGCTGGTCTACGTGGATTTCGTTCAGATATGCAGATTAATGGGCCCAGCAAACAAGGGTTGCCTTCAGAAGACGATGATTATGATTACCTGAAGGAAGGTAGAAAACAAAGTGAAGAAAGGTTACAGAAAGCCCTTGTTAGGGTCAAGTCCATGGTTCAGTACCCAGAGGCACGAGCGCAATACCGTAGGCTGCTGACTACAGTTGAAGGTTTCCAAAAAATGCAGGTCCGTATCACAACTATGTATGCTCTATAAAATAACTAGCATGCTACATGATAATACTACTATGTTACAAGTAGTCCTTTTGGTACAAGTCTGTATGGAGGCAGCTCATCGGAAGAAGATAAATACAACTACTTGGAACATGTGACGCACTTGTTTCCTATAGCTATCCCCTCAAAAAAAAGGGGTACCTACCCATCTTCAGTGCCTCTCAGAATCTCTGTCGCTTGTGATATTTTTCAAAACATGTTTGAATTTCCGTCTGAGTTAAAACCCATCCCATAGGTTGTGAAGCAACTAAGCCTGTAGAGTAAGACCGTACCATAAAACCCAAACATGGCACAACAATGAAAAAAATGGAGTGCAAGCTTGAGAATTTACCATAGTGTTTATATAGACATCTCACTTCTGAAAAAAGGCCTTTTTTTTAAGATACCACATATTCCTTATCTCCAAGAGTATATAGATCACATAGTAAGCCATGAAGGGGTATATTCCCAAGTTTTGGTGTAATTGGGGGTTACAGATAAAGGATGGTGTTCAGACTTGTAGCGTAAATAAGTGGCTTCACTCATTGTAGGGGCAATATCGAGATTCACTTATTTTCCCTTTTGTCAGCACCTTAAACCTATTTGGACAATTTGGGAATGTAAATCTCAGCATTCAGTAGGTGATTTTGGAATTTGAAGTA
This sequence comes from Nepenthes alata, assembly GCA_028571085.2. Classification (NCBI taxonomy): domain Eukaryota; kingdom Viridiplantae; phylum Streptophyta; class Magnoliopsida; order Caryophyllales; family Nepenthaceae; genus Nepenthes; species Nepenthes alata. The sequence continues at coordinate 11,569 of JAOVVI020005063.1, forward strand.
ACATTGAACTGTTCATATTTGTGTCTCCTATTCTCTACCTATTCACAATATTGAATCAATATATATTCAAAAATATAACCTATGATTACTTTGTTTCCTGCTTTGGCCAAGCCTTTTATTTAATTTCTTTTTTTTGGGAGAAAATTCCTCTGTAAAACACGATGGTTATTGTGTGAGGAATTATTCAGACTCCATTTTGTTTTTTTTTCCCCAGCAGCACTCGTGCAGTAATTTCTCAAATACTTCAGAAAGCTTACCGGTTGAAGGCGAAGATGACATGATTGATGTGGGTGAAGCCAACATGATTGATGTCGATACATTGCTTGATGATGACAATTTCATGGCTATAGCATTTGATTGAGAGCCCGCTGCCCTGATTTCTTCATGCGGTGCATCATCGGATGGCTTCCTACTGTTCTGACATGAAGGTAATGTTTTGGTATCAGATGTATATACAATAGATAACTGATTACTGATCCTTTAGAAGACTCTATAATATGTAGGGTGCTCCACTTAGTAACCATAATATTATAGGACCTCCCTCCCAAAGTTCAAGTATTATAGGAGACATTTTATTCATTACAAACTCACATTGAAATGGTCAAATACTAGATGGTAGTTTTGGGTGACTTCAAATTGATGGGATGTCATGTCCTATATAATTATTAAGTTCTTACAGACCCCACCCTACAACTGGGTTTATTTGAAGGCGATTTTTTCCCGCTGGGACCTTCAGGCAAGTTTTGTTCCGGATGGGCTCCTCATCTATGTCATATGGCTCGTGGCATTTAGGGCAGCCCTTACTCTGTCTATGATCATGCCATTTTTAGGTGGTCTGTTTTGTTGATTTGGTTTGCTACTGCCATTGATGGGTGCTTAAAAAGGCCCTGCAATACTGCCATTGATAGGTGCTTGAAAAAGGGCCTGCAATCTCCTGATGGGCGGTGGGTTAACTAGGCATGGTTTTGATTTTAATTTCTTTTCCTAAATAATTAATTGAAGGATTAATTATAAAAATATTGTAACCTCCTATCTTTTTATGTTGAGACAGATTTTTTGACCATTATTTTAATAATAGCTCAATGTTGTAATTTTCCTGATTCTATTCATAACTTTCCAACCTTTTTTTTACTCTTAACCTAAATTTTTGATTTATTTATCAAGTTTGAAAAATTAGAAAAATTTAAAGAAGGATTTTTACATGAGAAGTAAATCTATATTTTTTCATGATTTTTCTAAATTTTTTCACTTATATAATAAAATAAAAAGTGTGTTAACAATAATAAAAAGTTGAAAAATATGGGAATATGTTCTGTTAATGTTGTGCTATGATTGAAACAATATTAAAGGTTAAAAATAATGAATAAATTTCAGGCTGACAGTTAAAAAAATAAAAGTTCAAAGTCTACCATTAAATAAACTAGCACTATAAAAACTCAATATAATCCGTGGCACCCAATCCCTATCTTTATTTGTCATTTTTATTTTTCTAAGGTTTTCTGTTTTTTTTTATTTTGCTTTTGTGCCGGGAACAATTGTTTTTTTAGGGATATTTTTAAATAATCTTAATAGGTACGGTCATAATTGGGCATATATGAAAAATGGTCGCTAATGTCATGATACGAAATGGGCTGGACAGATCAAAGCCCACAAACGCAGGCCCAACAAAATCTCATTTAGTGAACTGGGTTATGCACACGATCCCACTTCTAGAGACCATAATTGCTTCAGTTTAACTCTGGAGATCATAACTGTTTTAGTTTAGCTCTAAAGGTCTTAACCGCTTTAGTTGATTTTATACAACGTGATGTCACAGGTTATGAGAAAATGGACGGATCAAAAACTGAATGGTCTAAGCATCATATAAAAGAAAATGAACCAGACCACTAAAGGGTAAGTTTCACTACTTGGACATAAACTGGACTAAAACGTTTGGACCAAAAAAAGGATTGACGATTATCTTCTCCTTTAAAATTTTTTCTATCTATTTTTAGGTGAGAATTGACTTGAGTATCGGGGTGCCTTTCGAGGAGCAAGCCCCGATTGTACTCTGACTCTTAGTTTAGTTATGGTGCGCAGGTCTTGGATTGTTAAAGACAAAGTGAAGATCCTACTTGCAAAGAGGGTATACCCATTACGAATTCAGATCACTGGTACATATTATTGGTGCCGTTTATGGGAAGCCTGAGCAAAAAGCTAGCTTTACTACCACACTCATCCAAACATGGTTACCACTAGAGCTCAAACACATGCACTTAGAGACGTGACTTCCCCTGACAATAACCCTCTAGTAGGTAGTCGTGGGAAAGATCAACAGTTGGTCTTAATGCAAGCCATGAACGATCGAATGGAAAACATGACAGTGACATTCAACACCCTTTGCATGCAGTTAGGACAGTAAAGGCAGGCCGTCCCAACTTTGACCGCAGGACTCTTGCCTTAAAAAGAAGCCAGAGGAGGAGGCACCATGTGAGAAATGTGGAACAACCTGTTGAGTAAGGAAAAGTGCCTTTAGACAACAGAGAAGGAGGCCGCTCACGACTAAAAAGACGGTTAGGCCCGAGATCTGAGGAGAAAAGCCCTGAGCGGTGAAATCCTCGTTATTCCAGAAATGATCGAAGGCCTTCGGATCACGATAGGGCATCCTGCAACATGTAACCTACAGAAGAGAGTAGTCGTCCTAACCGGTCAAGACATCTAGAGTTGATGGACTACCTCAATGAGAAGAGATCCGCAGCAACTGCTGCCCCTCATGTGGAGAAAAAATTGAAGAAGGTCTACCAACACGTGTTTGGTGATAATGTAGAAAAGCACTATACAAATTTGAGAAGATCTCCTTTTACGATGGAGATTAGAACTTGCCAACTCCCGTACAAATTTAAAATGCCAACGTTGGACATCTACGATGGAAGTGGTGATCCTATGGATAACTTGGACCACTTTCGTGAGGAAGTAAAAAAGTTGATCGACACCGAATTCATAAGAGAAGTCCAGTATCCTGACTAGTTCTTCAATGTGGTGCTCGTGAAGAAAAGTAATAGAAAATGGAGAATGTGCGTGGATTTCATAAATTTGAATAAGGCTTGTCCTATGGATAATTACCCGCTGCCCAGGATAGAAATATTGTTGGATTCCATAGTTGGGTATGACCTGCTAAGTTTTATGGATGCTTATTTGGGATACAATCAAATCAGGATGAGCCAGGAAGATGATGAGCATATTTACTTCATGACTGACCAAGGCACATATTGTTATAAGGTTATATCTTTTGGTCTCAAGAATGTAGGAGCCACTTATTAGTGGCTTGTAAACAAATATTTGAGGCTCAAATCGGTCAAAATATGAAGGCCTACGTGAATGATATGCTCGTAAAAAGTAAGGTAACGTGTGACCATATCAAAGATTTGAATGAAGCCTTTGGGGTACTCAGAAAATATCAGATGAAGTTGAACCCAACTAAGTGTATTTTCGGAGTAACTTCTGAAAAGTTCTTGGACTTTATAGCCTCACAGTGTGGGATTGAAACCAATCCGGAGAAAATAAAGGCCATAATTGATATGGCATCACTAGCGACAATGAAGGATGTTCAGAGACTAACTGGGAGGCTTGCAACTTTATCCCAATTCTTGGCCAAGTCGACTGAAAAATACCTCCCCATTTTTAACGCTTTAAGTGGAAAGAAAGCAAATGGCTTCATTTGGATAGGTGACTGCTAGATTGCTTTCTAAGAGTTGAAGGACTATTTGTCTAGTCCTCATCTGTCGACTTCACCAAAGTAGGGTAAAGATTTATGTCTATACTTAGCAGTTTTGGAGACGGCGTTAAGCTTAGTGTTGATTCGAGAACAATCAGATGTGCAACGGTCAGTGTACTATGTCAATAAAACGTTGGCAGATGCTAAAACTCGTTACTCACAGACGGAGAAAATAGCCTTATCACTTGTTCATTCAGCTCGAAAATTACGGCCTTATTTTCAAGCTCATAGGATAATAGTTTTCACTAACAAACCTTTGAAAACTGTGCTGCAAAGGCCTGATATATCTGAAAGATTAATAAAATGGGCTATAGAGTTGGGTGAGTTTTACATTGAGTTTAGACCAAGGTTAGCAATTAAGGGTTAGGCTTTGATAGGCTTCATTGTTGAAACTACGACCCTAATTTTGGACACCTCCGTTGGTAATGAACACATCAACCTGACAGATAACTTGCCCAGTTGGACTTTACACGTTGATGGGTCATCAACGCAGTCCGACAGTGGGGCAGGATTGGTTGTGAGGATTCCTGATGGGAGAAAAATCTGCTACTCATTGAGGCTTGGATTTCCGGTGAGTAATAACGTTGCAGAGTATGAGGAATTGCTAGTCGGACTTAGGCTTGCCAGAGAGTGTTCAGTGAAGTACGTGATTATGTATAGTGACTCCGAGCTGATCGTGAACCAAGTTTAGGAAAGTTTTGACGTAGTTAGTCCTTTACTTAAAAATTACCTGGCAAAAGTGAAAAGCATGGTGCGAAGTTTTAACAAATTTGAGATAGTTCACATTTTCTGAGCAGACAATGAAAAAGCAGACCAGCTAGTAAAGGCTGCGGCCACTGAAAACCTTGAGCAATATTCAAGATGCCTACGTAAAGTTCTGCAGACTCCAAGTATTGAAGAGTATGAATAAGAAATTCGGCAGGTCATCGATCAGGAAAATTGGATGTCGCCATACTGGAGATACCTGACTGACGAAATTTTGTCAAAGAACCCATATGATACCAAAGTGTGAAAAAGACAGCGGGTTGGTATGCTATTATGGACGAAAAAATGTACTACCGAGTATACTCAAACCCATACCTCAAATGCCTCACTCTGGAAGAGGCAGATTATGTCTTGAGTGCGATCCATCTTGGTATATGTGGATCTCACATTGGAGGTAAAAATTTAGCCTTCAAAATCATGAGGTAGGGTTATTACTAGTCTACAATGAAAAAGGATGCAATAAATTTTGTCAAAAGGTGTGAAAACTGTCAACTGTATAAGAATATGCTTCATCAACTACCGACTGAGTTGAAAACCTTGCAGACGCTGTGACCCTTTGTACAGTGGGGGCTTGATATCCTTGGCCCGTTTTCAGTCACCTTCGATCAAAGAAAGTTTGTTATTATGGGAATTTATTATTTCACAAAAATGGGTGGAGGCTACTCCCTTGGCAAAAATTTCCAAGCATAATGCTATGGAGTTTGTGAAATAGAGTATTATCTGTCAGTTTGGGATTCCAGAGGTTATAATAACTAACAATGGGACCTGATTTACAGGAAAGCACTTCACCAAATACTGCATAAGTGTAGGTATC
>JAOVVI020005064.1:0-16899 GCA_028571085.2 Nepenthes alata
TCTCTAATCTTTGTCAATTGGTATCAAAGCCTCACATTGGTCCTCAACCCTTGATTAGAAGTATAATGCCCCATTCTAGTCTATTCCTCCTACTCTAATTGGAGCAATTATAGCCTTCTTGAATGATAGTCTTTCTAAAATCAATGGATGAACAAGTGTGTAGAAGAACTCAATCGAGGTAGACACTACTTAGGAGTATAACAAAGCAAAGTCCATCATTATGAACTAAAGATGAACTAGAAGTGTGCAACTAGAATATCAATGGGTTATATGCTATTTTTATGGCTTTTTTTTTTTTTTTGAGAAATTCAAACATATCTCTATATGTAAAACCACTAAAGATGCTTGAAAGATTTTTAAAATTACCCATGAAAGATCGAAACTGGTTTAAAATTCTAAATTACAAATGTTTACTACTGAATTTGAAGAAATTAGGATGAAAGAAGATGAGATATTTGATAAATTCCATGTAAAAATAAATAATATTGTAAATTTTACATTCATCCTTGATTAAAAAATTCCTAAAAATCGGGTTATCTGTAAAATCATGAGATCACTCATAAGCGATTTAGACATAAGGTTATAGATATTGAAAAAAGTAAGGATCTTGACAAAGTAAAAATTAAACTTATTGAATCGTTACAAAGTTATGAATATACACTACCACAAATAAAGAAAAATAAATTCATCATCCTAAAATTTGTTAATGAAATAAAAGAAAATGAATGTAATGTAGAATATCCTAGTGAAAAAAAATTCACTTTTTGAAAAAAAAATTTCAAAAGATTTTGAAGAAAAATAAAAATCCTTTTAATAAACAAAACGAAATTTAATCCTTCCAAAAGCGATAAGAAGGATAAACAATAAATTAAAGAAATAAAAACCAATAAAGCTCAACGAGTACAGTATTATAAATATCAAGGTTTTGGATATATTCGAATTGGATGTCCAAATTTAAAATGATATAAGCGACAAACGGTGAATGCTACACTGAGCTAAGATAAAAAGGATGAGTATAATAATAAAGAATACTTAGAATATGGTGAGGTAAATTACAGTGTTCATGACCTTTGTGCATAACTATGATGAGAATCAAAGTGAAATTCAAAAAAAATCTAATAACTCTAATGGTGAGTCCAAAATTTAGCATGGTAATCTTTATGAAGCTTACAATAAGTTATTTAGGATGTGTCTAAAAGTCAAGAAAATAAATAAGGTACTCCATAACAAATTAGTTGAATTTGAGAAAGAAAAAGTATCCATTAGAACCAAATTAGACATTGCTAATGTTAAATATCAAGAACTTCAAAATATAATAAATCTTTAAATGTTAAATATGTCAATATCAAAACATCCTCTCCTCTCCTTCAAACTTTTGGGTCTTCATTTATGGTGATAACTAGGCTTCAACATGATAGGGGCAATGCCATCTCATTTAGTGAAACTCACCCATATTTTGGCCATTCACTTCTTATAATATGTTCTTTTCTTGCTTAGATTTGTAAGAGTTTCTTTCTTGCAACTTTACTATTTTGGGTTTGGGTTTGATTCTTCATCTTTCTGACATAGTGCGTCAGATTTGTCATGTTTGAGCAAATCATCACGTTTTGTTTTCAGATGGCCACTTCTAAAAAAATTACAAGAAAATGTCCATGCAATGGAGTCTTCTTGGAATCAAACATCTTTATCCATGCCACTACAAAAGAACTCTTTTGCAAAATAATGACCCATCGGTAGCTTACCTTGAAACAAAAGGTGGATCTCATTTCCTTAGATCATTCCATTTAAATTGTCTGTATTGACTAGCATAAGGAACCAATTCTTACCAACCTCATTTCTCCTTCTATCCTCTTTGTCCAATAATTTTATTCCAATATTCATGATATTGACAAGTAGTCTAATTCTTTTTTTACTTTATTGAGGGGAAGCACTCTTTGGATCACTCTGGATATGATAGCGAGTACTCTTCATCTTCCAAAAGTGCCATATCTCGACTACCCTATTCGTTTTGTGACATACCATTGTAAGACACAATCGCCTCTTTCATTTGTGGTGCTTCCATGACTTGACATGAAAAATCATTTAAAATAAAGTATCTCTCTCCTTACTGGCTCATAGTATGTCGACTAATATTCACGAATATTTTTCTTGTGATACATTACACCTTCCTCCCTCTCAATTACACATTCTTCTTATATCCGCTTCTCAAGAGGTTTATCAATATCCTTTTTCACATCTACTCAAATATGATTTGTCTTTATAAGTAAAAAAGATGACAACATTTTCCACGGTTATCTCATATAGGGACTAATCATGGGATTTAAGGTGTCTTTTGTAGATCTTTCATGTGTACTACTTGATAAGCTTATTAACTGTTCCACATATGAGTAAAGCTAATCACGCAGCTATCATCACTCCTATGAGTATCCCAACGTAATGGATGAACCATATCCTAATGCCCGCCCTATCCATCTACTCCTAACCCTTATAAGCATCCTTTGTCCTTCTCTTCCTCTTGAGTTTTACACAATAAAATCGTTTAAAGTCCCATGTTCTTGAAAGTTTTCGGTAGACTGACATTCCACTAGATTTCCAAGAGACATATGTGAGGGAGAGCATGGACAACCTTTACAACTAGCTACACTCTTGATGGGTTAGTAATCACTCCAAACCTATTTAATGCACTTCCTTTGGACACTCATAATAAAAGGGGAGAGTAAAATATATAATTAGAAAATATAACGGGAGTAAAATACACAAAGAAAAAGGGAGAGTAACAACAATGCAAAAAAGGGGGCGTAAAGTTTTCTTTTAGCTTTTATGAAAATATATTGTTGGTTTGTATATTTTGTTTTAAATAGTACACTTGAACAATTTTTCAAAATGTTTGCTCTGCAATATTACTACTGTATATTTAGAGATATGTTTTCTATAAATACACTAACCAAGGTTAATAAGGAATAGTAGGAGCTATTGTCCTCTCTAGTTCAATATTCAATATCACATAATTGTCAAAGGAGATAATTGTTAGAAATATTTTATACTAGCATATGCTGTGACCAAATAAAATAGGTATTTCAAAAAATTCTTAAATAGCTATGAAGATCAACACCAAATATAAGCCAATTATTCAAAAATATCCCATTTCCCATTATTCATGCCTAATTTATCCCTAATAAGCGTATATGTATATTCTATCCAGAATACCCAGACTTAATATGCATCCAAACATGCACATGTATGTCATTTATCAAAAATGCATATATCTAATATGAGCCCAAGCCATACATGAGCGACGTTTACCCCGTATGTCCACGCCTAATATATACCTAAATGGCACATGTGTGTCGAAGAGTGAACCTCTTACTAAAACTTCTACACCGCTTGTACGATGCACATGCTTTGGGACACTATTTTTTTATCGTATGTTTTTAACCTAATTTGCAACATTCTCTTCAAATAACTCACTCCCAAACATTTATGTAGTGACAAAAAATAGTGAAAAAGGCTGCTATCTTAAAAGCTCTCCACTATAAATGTAAATGGCAACTATTTGAGAAAATTAAACATTTACTCTTATAATAAACTATAAAGGTTTTTGCATAAAAAATATTTCTCTATTGTATTGCACACTAGTTCAAACCTGCAAGCCTTCGTCGGGATGTTAGTGGCATGGATATTGACCTCCAATAGTATGTGAGAATTATGCAACAAGAGAAGTAAAATTGACAAGAAGATCAGAAGACATCCGATTCTACTGTTAGAAGTAAATTTAATAAGTTTTTTTGGTAGAGATAACAAATCAAAAATAAGTCAATTAAGATTTAATGTGTCTTCACTACTTAAACCGTAACCATTCCACTTTTTTAATATATTACTTTCACTTGCTGTAAAAAGTTCATAAGTTTTACTTTATAACTATTAGTTAATAAAGGTTTCTTACATCACCAAAAATTTATATATTAATTTTATTATTATTCATATCTGTTTTCATACTGTAATTTACTGTGTCTATTGTTTCGATTTATATCTAGATTAGAATATATTTTATATTTATTATATTTTTAATATATTTTGCTTCCATAATTTAAAAGGGTCTAAACATTTCAATATCATTTACCCAATATGCTTGCACCTAATAAGCGCTTGAATGACGAACGTATATTAGGACGTGGATCTCTTGCTAAAGTTTTCGTACTTGAAGCATACATATTTAGCACACCTGAGTTAGGGCACTGCTTTATTAATGGCCACATTTTTTCTACCTAATTTCTATCTTCCTTTATCCGTACCTCACATAAATATTTATGCAATGACAGAAAATAGTGAAAAATAGTTGCTATCTCAAAAGCCATCCCTAATAAATGAGAACAATTACCATTTTAGGAAATAAAACTTTACTGTTGTGATAAACTATCAAAATTTTCTCACTCAATATATTTTTCTATTGTATTGTCCATTAGCTCTAACTTTTGAGCCTTTATTAAGACGTCAGTGGTATATATATTGGGATCTAATAGTATGCTAAAATTTTTCAGCAAGTAATGTAAGATTAACAAGAAGAACGAAAAGTGTCCGATTCTATTGTCAGAAGCAAATCCAAAGAATTTCTTGATAATATTTTAAGTTAAAAAAAGTTAATTAAAGTTTAATAAGTTTGTACCATCCGAACTATAAGTTCACTTTATTAATACATTACTTTCACTTGCTATAAAAGCTTAAAATATTTTACTTGATAATTGTTTGTTATCAATGCAAGGTTCAAGTTTTAAATTTTATTTCAACTATTATTAATTAAATTAAGATAATTAAAATTAATTAAAGTAAAAAAAAAGATAAAAAAAATTGGATCAATAGTCAATTTTGGACTAGATTATTGTGAGTTGAAGGTCAATTGACCTGCACCCGATGCGCACCCATGCATGTTTAGGGCAGGGAGGTCACACCTAACTATCTCCTAATCGAAGTTCGAGCATGTTTTCTAAATTAGCTCGTGCTCGATACATGCTCAAGAGATATTTGAGTACGTTGAGACAAAATGCCAGCACCAGACACGTGCCTAAGGCAATGGTCGTGCTCCACTCTATTCAGTCATGGTGTTTGATACGTGCCCAACGAGTGCTCTTACGCCACTCTACTATATAAGTCATATTTGATTATTTTTGATAACTTTTTGTCAGATTTTGAAAGAAGAGAGAAAAAGAAAAGAGAAGAAGAAAATGAAAGAGAAAGAGAAAGTTAGAGAAGCCAAATTCAAGTGAATGTAAGTAAGATTTTGATAATTTAAAATTAAAGTAAGTGTATTTCCTTTGTTATTAAATTCTTTCAATTTCTTAAAATATTTATTATTTTAAATACTCATACATATCATACTTTCATAACTAGGTTTATTGTTTTTCACATGTATGTAATATTCTTCTCAATTTTTCTATAACATTGTATGAAATTCATGTCTAAACTTATATATATTATATTGTTCAGCTGATTTTTATAATTCTCTTTCATGCATGTTTAGAAATTTGATATAGTACTCTTACATGTGCAAATTTTGTACATAATGTTCCTGCATATTTAAAATTGCAAAACACATGCTTGGTATGTCTTAATTTTTTTATCAAATTGTCCCTGCATACTTTATATTTGAAAGAAAAGGTTAATATGATAGGATTTTGCTGATTTTTACCTGAAATTTTATTATAGTAGCTCATATGTTTGAAAACAATTTCAACATTAGCGTTTTATATTTTAAAACCAACATGTTTAAAATCCTATAGATACTCAAATTATTGCATGAAAACAAAATTTAAGAAATTTAAAGGAAAACTCTAATATTTGTTAAGAAACTAAGAATTTTTTCAACGAATTGAGAAAATACAATAATTATAAAGAATTGTACAAAGTTTTCATATGTTTATACATTAGACCATTGTAATAAGTTCAGCGATGGTATATTATGATATACCTTAATATATTATAGTGGTGATCGAGATTCAAACATATCATTTGTGACTAAAATAAGCATTTGGCCCCGTCTATAAAGTGATATGTATAACAGCTTATCTATAAATTTTAAATAGTAGCGTAAGACATTTGATTATATAAAAATAAATATAACTTAGATTTTAATTATCTACTCATTTAATCGATAATATCCTACTGGCTATTGGTTCGTAGGAAAATCATATTTGAACAAAATTTGCATGACAGTTTAAAATTAAGGAATTAAAAAGAAAATTTGAAAGATATGCATATTTGACTTGAAATTTTACAACATTACATCAAAATTTGGTTCATTATTTTTTTTGATATACTTTAACAAAAATAGTATGTTTAATTATAAAATTTTTATACCTTATTGAGTTTTTGACTCACTCTTATTTTTATTTTTTACTAACCTTTTTCAGATTGGTAGCTCAAGCACTTATAGAAAGGTAAGGATTTATTCAAAGAGTTGGAGTTGAAGAAAGTTTAGATTAGGGTTAGAATTAAATCAATTGTTATGTTTTATTTCGAAAAAAATTTTGTTATGTATTAATTTAATTATGGTATTGTATTATGAGAAATGTTGTTGGATTCTGATTTTTATTATGATTGTTTAGTTACTCTTATTTTTTGTTTAAATACTCATTACGTATTGTCCGACGTTATGATATTTTTGGTATTTTAGCCACCTGATAACGTGACATTTTGAATCCTATGATTTTATTATATTATTTTTATTTTAGTTGGTCAAGATATCGACGTGAAACTCCCGTCTATAAATTATTAGGTTTATTAATTACTCATAATTAATCTTGTAAATTATTAATGACAATATCAAGTTTTGGAATGTGACAATAAATAGTTATATTCATTACTAAGAATATGCTTGTTAATTTTCTTATTATTCATATCTATTTTAGTATTACAATTTACTGTGCATATTATTTTAATTTATATTTATATCAGAATATATTTTACGTTTATTGTATATTTTACTGTATTTTATTCTTGTGTTTTAAAAGCTCTAAATATTTCTATATTAGGGACCCCCTATCTTTTTCAATGTAAAACAATTTCCAGTAGTGCTTGTAGAGTACATTTGGACTTAGTTTTTATAGAAATGTTTAAATTACCTTACATATTTGATTTAGAAAAGGCAAAATGTCTTAGTTTAGACTTGAAAAGTATGCAACACTAACACTTTTATTTGCATATTTGTATCCACAATGAAATCTCATGCATTAGGCTACTAGTTGTATGGTCATCAAACGTACGAATGAGTGCCTAATAAACGGAATGCTTGCTTACTGAGAATCTTCCAAAATGAAGGGTATCAAAATTTTTGAGAAAAAGAACAAAATATAGCATTTAAGTATCACATTTGTGTTTTCCACCTTAAAGTATTTCACGCACATGATAAATGGGGATATGGTTCATGAGAATAAAACAAAATCACTCACAAAAATCATATAAAGCAACAATGTCGTGATGAATAGAAAAATCTAAATATAAAGTTTTTCAAAGAGGACCTTACAATGCTAGATAAGTGAAGCAAGAAGTGAAATGGGGAGATTCTTGGGCCGGAGTAATCTTAAATATTAGACCATTTTATCTTCTTGATAGTTGAAATCAATTACTATAATATAAAAGATTATGATTAGGATAACATTTACAAAATTATTTTAATCTTAATCTTCAATCGCTTTTAAAACATCTCAACAATAAAGAGAGAGAGAGAGAGAGAATCTATTGTTTAGAAAGGTTACAAGCCATCATGTAAGTAGGGGGCTACGATGCGTAGCACTTGCGATGTAGCTCCCAACCACTAGATTATTTATGATCCAACGGATAATATTTGATATATTAAAATAATATGGTATATAAGTATTTTTATTTAATTTTTTTATAAATATTAAAATGTCTAAATATTTGTATAATAAAAAATAACAATAAAAAGTATATTATTTTATATTTTAAATATTAATTTTTACTGTTAGATATCAATTTAATAAATAAACAAAAGTCACTAAGGCCATAACAACCACTGTATGTAGCCCCCTTTACCTAATTAGGCGTACCCTCTCCGGTAAGGCTTAGACTCACGCATGTGTGGGTTCCACTCCTTGTGAGTCCTGAGACAGGTCATACGTCTCATGGATTACCAAGAATTCGTCGAGGAAAAGACTCCCTCTTTGGAGCTTTCCCTTGATCGAGTCACCAACCCCTGAAATATGACCCCTTTGGTTCGTTTGTACGCATAACATAAATACATGACACAGAGGCCAATGAAAGACAAAGATGAGTAATGAATAGCATTTCTGTACTAGACAAGTGAATTATAGGCAACAAATAGCAAGGAAATGCTGAGAATTACCTCTCCTTTGAACTGATCCTCTACAGGATTGAATAACAAAACAGCTTCTGGGTAAGCAAGGACTTGGCCCCTGTTTGGCATGCGGTCATCTGGAAGAGGCATGTCTCTTTGTCTGTTGTCCGATACCACCATGTACTTAAACCTGACATCTCAATTAATCTTCATTACTTTCCAATCACATTTTGCTTAACTCTGACAAATTGAACATCGTACTAGCAATTTTGATTGAAGTAATCCCTATATTCAATTTACAAACTAATTGCCTCTGTGTCCTACGGTCCTACCTTCTTTTTTTTACCACGTTCGCATGGATTGGAAAGTTCCTTACAAGTGAAAAGATTGAAGACTCCAGACTCTTTTTATCTCTAACAACTTTCAACTCTCAACCTTTAAGCTTATCTATTATTGTCATCAATTGTTTTGGCTTTTCATCATCCTTTGGAAACTCAGATGTGGCCCTCTCAATCATCATATAAGGAGACATGGTATGAAGAAAATGTACAAGAGTCAAAACAATCAATAACCAGACAAAAAGTATTACAATGAGACTAAAAAAATACAAAAAAGAGAGGAAGTTGCATGAATGTTAAAAAACAATTTAGTTGCAAACCAAGGAGTTCTCCAATCACCGGCAAAAACAAGAGGATGGTAAGACTTTAGTCACCTTCTCTACAAGTATTTTAATTATTTCTATAGATGAAATGACATGTTTTCATGTTTTAAACCAGATGTTGAATAATTGATAGATATTATAGCGTCCTACTATGCCACCCTTTATAAGGAGCTTTTTATATCATACAAAGTTCAAAACTTTAGTATGGTAAAGATAGAAAATTATAATTTTTCCAATATTACCAATGTTGGAGATGTGCAAACGAAGATAAACATTGGCTGCACGTTGATACTAAAAGATATCAAATATGTTCCTGACCATAAGCTAAATTTTATTTCTGTGAAAGCCTAAGATTAACAAGGTTGTAACAATCACTTTGACAGTGATGCTTGTTGAATTGCCAAAGGAGCTGTGATGATTGCTCATGGGCCTATTTGCAATACTTCATAAAAAATCCATGAGAAAATTTGTTCAGATAACCTCAATGCAGTAGAAGATGAGGCATTACCAAATATATGGCATAAAAGTTTCAATTATATGGGAGAGAAAGGTTCAATCATGCTGCCAAAAACGCTTTGATTACTATGAACAAAGGTATTATCTTAAACTCTTATGAATATTGTTTATTAGGAAAGTAATAGTGAGTCTCATTCAAATTCTTGTCGAGGAGAATATTAAAGTTGTCAAAGCTTAGTACATTGTGATGTATGTGATCCTATTAAAGAAATATTCCTAGGTGACAAGAGGTACTTTGTAACCTTTATTAATAATACTTCCATGAAAATATAAGTGTATATACTAAGAATAAAAGATTGAGTCCTAGAATATTTTAAATGATTCCATGCTTTGGTAGGGCGAGAAATCGAGAAGAAGCTAAAATGTCATCAAACTAACAATGAAGGCGAGTACATGCCTAAGGAGTTCAATACATATTACATAGAACATGGCATTAGCCATGAGAAGATGGTCCCACCTACCCCATGGCACAATGGCATTGCCAAATGAATGAATAGGTACATTGTTGAGAAAGTCAAATGTATGCTTAGCATGACAAAGCTATCGAAGCAATTTTGAGAAAATGTCATGTGTCCCCTGTTACCTAATCAATAGATCACCTTTTACACCGTTAGAGTTCAAAGTTCCAGAGAAGTTTTGTTTTGGAAGGAAAGTCCAATATTCTCATCTAAGAGTGTTTGAATGCAAGGATTTTGCACATACATACAAAGCATTAAGGAAGAAACTGGACATCAAGTTCACTCCACATATCTTTTTCGTCTATGGAGATGATGAATTTGGATCCAAGCTTTGGAACCCGTAAGAAAGGAAGATTATCTCACATAGGAATGTTTTGTTCTTGATAACAATATTTATTGGGACTTTTAAAAGCTGACAAAGTCTAATAATTCAAGTGTCAATGTTCAGATATAATTTCATACCTTGTACCAACACAATTTACCAAAGAACATGTTGAGGTATAGGGTGACATTCTTAAACTAAAATCAAAAGTAGAAGAAATTGTTGAGTAGGGAGAATTGCAATCCCTTACATTGGAAGTTGTAGGATGACAACCCAATGATGCACCTCAACCATGGAGATTGAGAGAGGTTGCCTACTAATACCATCAAGGAGATATCAAGAATGAAATTTCATCATGCTTACGGATGAGCGGGAGTCAAAAAATTTTAATGAATCTCAAATTTATCTAAGGTAAAAATAAATGGATAGAGGCTATATAATATGAGATGAGTTCCTTATAAGAAAGTTAAACTTATAAGCTGGTCAAGTTTCTTAGAAAAAAGAAATCATTGAAGCACAAATGGGAGTCCAAGCTCAAAAAAATAACAATGGAAAACTATTAAAGCACAAGAATCAATTAGTCGTTAAGGGATTCCGGTAAAAAAAAAAAAGAAATCAACTTTGATGAGATTTTTATCATGAGTTGTGAAGATAGCCTCAATTCAAATTATTCAAGGATTGGTAGCCAACTTGGACTTGAAATTTGAGCAAATGGATTTAAACACCGCTGTCTTTTATAGAGAACTAGAGGAGGAGATTTATATGAGGTACTCAAAAGGATTTGAGATTTCTGGGAATGAGCACTTAGTCAACCAACTGAAGAAAAGTATTTATGGCCTTAAGCAAATACTAAGGCAATGATATGAGAAATTTGACTTATTTATTGTGCGTCATGATTATAAGAGGATGGTACAAGACGAGTATATATATGTCAAGAGATTTTATGATGGTAATTTTTATTATTCTACTTCTTTATGTTGATGACATGCTAATTGTTGGTCAAGGTGCTATTACAATTAAGAAGTTGAAGGATGAGCTATCTAAGTTTTTTGATATAAAAAATTTGAGGCTAACTCAATAGATTCTAGGTATAGAAATTGTTCAAGATTATAAAAATTAAAAGTTATGGCTATCTCAAGAGAAGCATGTTGAATAAGTAATAAAATGGTTTAACATGCAAAATGCCGGCCAATTAGCACAATACTGGCTAACCACTTTGATCCAAGGAAAAGTTCATGTCCCTCATTAAGAAAAGAAATAAAAGAAATGGTAATCGTTTCCTATTTTTCAACACTCACTAACTTGAAGTATATAACAATGTGTATAAGACTCGACATAGTTCATGTTGTATGAGTTGTGAGTAAGTTCCTTTTCAACCTAAGAAAAGTTAATCGGGAAGTAATAAAGTAGATTCTCAAGTACCTTAAGAGTACGCTAAAGTAATATCTTTACTATGGGGGAGCTAAGCTAGTCCTGGAGAAGTTTTCAAATGCTGATATGGTATGAGGTCTTAATTGTAGGAACTAGATATACTTGTTCACTTTTGTAGAGAGAGTTATATTATAATAGTCCAAACTGTAAAAATGTGTTGCTTTGTCTACAATAGAAGTCAAGTATATTGCTACAATGAAAGTTAGCAAAGAGTTGTGGATCAAACATTTTCTCCGGGAGTTGGGAATAAGGCAATAAGAATACAAGGTACATTGTGACAATTAAATTGTTATTGACATGAGCGAGAATTTAACGTACCCTGCACAAAGTGCATATTCGCTATCACTAGATACGTGAAGAAATTGAGTGACAACTGTTGAGACTTTTAAAGATCCGTATAAATAAAAATCTAGTTGATATGTTGACAAATATTATGACTCATGAAAAGTTCAAGTTATATAGAGATCTAGCTAAAGTTAACACCACCTAATGGTGTCTAGGTGTGGAAGGGGAGAATTGAAGAGTTCATACCCTTTCATTTCCAACAACTCCTGACTCTCAATCCAAAAGCTTCCTTATTGTTATCATTAATTGTTTTAGTTTTTCATCCTCCTTTGGAAACTCAAACATCACAATCACTGCATAAGGAGGCTTGGTATGAAGAAAATATACAATAGCCAAGGCAATTAATAACTTGGCAAAAATAGTTACAATGAGGCTAAGAAAAGTATAAAAAAGAAAGTAAATTATGTAAAAATTGAGAGGAAAAATTGGGAGAGCCATAAAGTCCTCATTTTGATAAAATCTCCGCTTCAACCGTAGATATAAACTAAATTAGTTAGACCATATTATATTATGTGTCCTTTTATTATTTATATGTCATCTATATTCTAACAAAGATAACATGCATGGGACAAAAAAAGATAGTTCACTTATTGAGGAATATAGATGGACATGGAATCAGCTGCACCTCATCTCAAATGTATTAATATGCTTTTGGGCAACTTATGTTAACAATGCTTTCAACCTAAACCTAAATAGGAAACGGGGACTATTTAGTTATCATCCCATGACTTCTGTTGGTCTAAGCAGACCACCAGTCTCGACGCAAATACATGTTTGCAGTTGAAGAGATTATAATAGATCTTTGGCCAATTTTTAGGGACTCATACTGCGGGAAAAGCATCTACTCCTGCAAAAGGTCTGAGCACTAGCTTCATGCAGAATTGAGGTCGAGTGTCAGAAGCTAGCCAATACAATGAAGATAGTCGGGCTTTGTTTTTGGTTGATAATTTCAAATAACTGCTATGATAAACTTATTCAAGTTGGTGGAAGAAAAATATTGTTATTCATCTATGCAATGAAACTTGAGTTCAGCTCAACTTTTCCTAGGAATATTAAGAAAACATTACTGATTTTTCCTCCAAATTTAATAGCTCGCGAAATGTAATTATAA
Source organism: Nepenthes alata (assembly GCA_028571085.2). Classification (NCBI taxonomy): domain Eukaryota; kingdom Viridiplantae; phylum Streptophyta; class Magnoliopsida; order Caryophyllales; family Nepenthaceae; genus Nepenthes; species Nepenthes alata. The sequence goes on from JAOVVI020005064.1 coordinate 13,153, forward strand.
ACATCAGCAAATATAATATGTTTTGTTTTTGTTGGAGGATTATCAATGTTGGGGTCACTCTCTTGTGGTGTTTGTGTCCGCGGACGTGTGGAGACAAATGGATGCGGACGTTTGGAGAAATCCTGGAACGTCTGTCCTCGGAGGTAGCTGGATGAATTGGACGAGGATTACTAAAAGGTATCATGTCCGAGAGGTTGACATGGACGAGGACGCTGGAGCCTAGGCGTTGACTTTCTCTCTCTCGTAGGCCTGCTGCAGCGACGTGTTACAGGTGGACAGTTGACCCACTCTGATTGGTGATTCAGGCGGCTTCAACTTCCAATGTGACAGGCCTGCCATCCTGGCACGTCGGGCATGCGCCTGGCATGGTAGGCCTAGGGGGGCGTAATCCTGCCACCCTACTGCCAGTAGGGTGGCTGGGTGGTCAGCCACATGGCCCCCCTGGTATTATATATATAGGGCTGCTGCGTAAGAGAGTAAGGGTGTGAGAGTACAAGCAAGATTGAGAGAGCAATCTTGGGAGAGCAAAAGGGCTATTGTGAAGGAGAAGATGAGTGCACCACCGGTGAGAGAATGGAGAAAGATAAAAAATAGAGTGAAAAGAAAAAAAATGTGTTTTTTCTTGGTTTGCTTCGGAGAGTTTTTCTCTTTGACTTCTCGGGTGTGTAGCGGATACGCCATCTTAGAGGTTTGTAACCTATTTCACATAGTGGATTTACTGTTGCCTTTGCTCCCGTGGTTTTTCCCTTCGGTTCCAGAAGAGTTTCCACATTAAATCTCGTGTGTTTTTCTCGGCTTCTGTCTTTCCTTGTCGCCTATCCGTCCGAGCGCTGTCCTTTTGTCCGAGTGTTTTGTCCTCTCGGTCACTGCGCTTAGGAACATTCTGTCCGAACGCCCCGTTTGCCCCCAATAGTACCAAGGACAAAACAATCACAGTGATGGATCCTCCGTCGTTGCAGGCCAAAGTTCTATACATCTAATCCCCTTATTACCCCACACAATGTTTTACATGTCCGAATATTATCCACAAAACATATCTCCATTCATAGTATTAGAAATTTTTTAAAATGTGAAGTCATATTTTTTTTTTAGGAACCCATTATCTCTTTAAATAAGTCTTGAGGATGTCCTCATCTTTAACATGGATTATCCAAGACTCAAACTTAAATGAGTCAGATAAAGTAGATAATTTCCTCATTAAAAAATAGTAAGAGAACAGCCCAATCTGTTTAATCTAAAATAGAATGTACAAATATTTCTTATAAAATAAGGATTTATTAGAAATCCATTTGAAGTTGTAGAAGTGAAGATTAGTTTTTTTTATTATTCAATAAAAAACTAACCACAGTCAAAAAAAGATTTGAAATTTGACAATAAAATAAAAATTAAATTGAAGCAATTGGGCGTGAGAGCTAAGATCAAGTCATGGGAAAAATAATTGGATTTGCTAAGGAGAAAAATTGGGTGGCCAAGAAGGATAAGTGTTACGGCCGAATATTTTATTGGAGTATTTGAAGTTAAAATTTGGTAGATTTAATTTTATAATATATTAATAAAATATTAATAAAATAATAAATAAATAAATAAACAAATATATATATATATATATGATTTACGAATTAATAATAATAATAATAATAATAATATATAATTACGTAATAATAAAATAATAATTATATTATAATATATATATATATAATCGACGAAAAGAAAACGAAAAGAAAAATCAAAATCCTTTTCCCTTCTTCCACCTCACCTTCCTCTCGAAGCTCCTTCACCATGGCGTCTCTCCCTCTCTCTCCTTTGTTCGCAACGGCCGCCAGCATGGCGGGCCGTTCGAATCTGGCCACCGTGGCACAACGGCCGATTCCCTCTGCTCCCTCACGGTTACTTCTTCTCGGCTATTTAACCAAGTCGTGCGATGGGTGTTGAGGAGTGAAGGAGCCGTGAGCTGTGAGTGTGAGGAAGTGGAGTGGTGCATCCTGAGGCGTCGTCTTCCATTGTCGTTGCCGGTTCGTGGTCGTGCGGTTGTGTGAGCCGTCGTCGACGCTGACGCCGATTTTCTCAAAATTGGAGCCGAAGCCAGAGCGGAGTTCGAGCCGTCTTCTTCTACTGCGAAATCAGGCAAGTGATTCCATCCATTGTCATTTCTCATCCGATTGCAAGTGATTCCGTCCCTTTGTCATTTCTCTCCAAATGCGATTATTTTCTGCGGTTATTAAATCTCGAAGCCTTCCTTGCTCTGTAATTTCCTTGGCTTGAATTGCTCGACTCTATTTCTCCCTCCAATTTCACCGTCGTTGATTTCGGGTTCTGTGTTTGATTTGGTGAGCAATTTGAGAGAGGACGGTGATTGAATCGGTTGATTTCGTGAACGTTTGGGTGGCGTAAGAAATCAGAGCTTCGGGCTCTGTTTTCTGGCCGAATCGAGAACGAACGGTTTACGGAAATCAGAGAGCAAATTGTGGGTTTATTTTGTACTCATGTTTGTTTATATATGATTGTAAATTTTGTATACATGTATTTGAGATTTGGGTATGTCGAATAAATGTTGTGGACGTGCAAAGCTCTGCTGCTGCCGGGAGTGTGTGCTTCGTGTTCGGTTGCGTAGGAGCCATTGCTGCTGGCGTGTGGTTGGGCTCGAGTCGGTGTCCGTGTTGTGTGTGAGCGGTGGGTGAGACGGCAGAATGTCACCGGCGTGGGTAAGGCAGCGGCACCGGTGGAGAGCAGCCGTGATGGCCGTGGAGTGTGGGTGGAGGTGGAGTTGGGCCGTAGGCCCAACAGTGGAACAGAGAAGGTTGTGTGTGTTGGGCCAAAGGCCCAATGTGTGGTGAAAGTGTGGGTGATGGGCCTTGGGCCCAATATTTTGGGTAGTGTGTGTGTGTTTGGGCCACGGGCCCAATGTGTGTGTGTAGAAAGTGTTTGGGCCATGGGCCCAATGTGTATTTGTGTAATGTGTGGGTGGTGTGTAGTGTTGGGCCGTGGGCCCAACAGTGTGTGAGTAAGTGTGTGTTTGTGTGATTGGGCCATGGGCCCAATGAGATTTTTAAAGATGTGTTTGGGGAGATTTGGGCTGGGCCCAAATAAAAGAAATAATGAGGTGTGTGTTTAGTGGGCCAGAAGGGTTTATTAATTGTTGGGCTGGGTTGTGTATGTGTTTATTAATTATTGGGCTGGACTTATTATATGGAATTGTTAGGTATGTATATATATATATATTACACATTGATGGATATGGGTGCAGAAATAATTAAACATATGATGATGTAATTAGAAAATAAATATATATATATAGTAATGGAGTTGGAAAATAAATATATATATATTTATTAGTAATGGATGTTATTCCTTGTTTTTCGTATAATGCTTAGTGACCGGTATACGGAGGGGCAATGATTTTATATTAAGATAAATATTGCCAATTAAATTGTGGAAATTTTATGAGAGGGATTATGGTTGAAAATTGCAATAGAAATAATTGTTGGCCTTAGTTGTAGGCATCGCACTGGGACAAAATGGAAGAACAGTTAAATGGTTGAGTTAAGCATATGAATTATATCTCGGTCTATGTTCATTCTTTGTTCGTTCCGTGATGAGTTTCTTTGTGTTGGATTTGATTGTGTGAGTACGGTCTGGTCAGCACCGAACGACGTCCTATTATTAATGTTGCAAAACTTTCTTTGCGTTATACTCGGTGTGTGAGTATGTGTTGGCTTCTTACGGTCAAGGTTGAGGAGAGTGTGTGAA